>CM034149.1:840842351-840864733 GCA_019776745.2 Taxus chinensis | reverse complement strand
AATTATAAGACGATAGTGCATCCTACTCATATCAGATTCACTAAAAGGAACACAATAAAATCAAACGTAATCAAAAGGAGAGTCTATGAGATCATTTATTATACATTAATCAGGCATATACTGGCTCATCAACGAGATTTAAATTGGAGCAACCAACATGTTGGACAACCATACAATTTACAGACCACATGTATGTTTATCCTCTTGTGATCAAAAATATTAACAAGATAAACAAAGGAGTAGATCAAATGGGAGTGAAAAATACTTTGTGTCACTTTGGTAGAGTTCCGCCTCATCTTATGATGACTAAAAATAAGAAAAATGTAATGCTTCACAAATTTCATGATGTATGACACTTGGCTCAAACTTTAATGGGACTTTACCCTTATTCGACTAACAAGGTTTTTACTCTGAAAGAGTTATTTATTCATTAAATCTCTTTGAAACATGATTGGATTTGATTTGGTCAAGTTGGATCCAAGAAAAACATGGTTTCCTATTGTTTCTCTAAACTAGTTGTCACAAATTACCTCTGCGAGTGTGGTTAGTAAAGGAAATTGCACTAACTAAACCTTAGAGTATCATGAATTTACTTTACCCCCTTTGATACAATGAGAAATATATGTTTTTATATGTATTTTCACTAGGGTCATGTGAAGATCATTTTGGCTCTAAATCTCACAAGTGTATACTAGACAAGTAGGTAAGCATACTGCTTCCCTTTTTATCCATAAGGTTCCCTCCTGCGTGGACTACTTTGGGGTTCCTAGGAGTGTCACTCTTATTATATTAAGGCTTATGCCGAAGGCCACTTCTCCTAGTTAAAAAGGATGAGTCATATCTTTTAACCAAAACTTACATATACAATGTTTTGAATGTGTTTTTTCTTCTCATCTTTGAACTTAATGTGGTTTAGTTGTACACCGTTTAGCAACCTACATTAAATTGTATTAGTATTTTGTTTAGATCATGATTCCTTTGAATTAAAAATTATGTCTTGCATGTGATAGATTAGTATTTCTCCAAAGTGAACAAATCATCATAAAAAAAGAATTCAAGTGTTGTGTTTATTACCAAGATCACCTAGAAGGTGTGAGGGAAGAGCATTGGTAACACGAAAATCCAACTATAATAAACAAATGGAGAACACTTGTGAAATAAAAGTGTAAATAATTTTTTTTTCAACCTAGTTTTCATTCATTCCCTTAATAAAGAAATTTTATGAAGTGTTTTGAAAGTGTGGAAAAGGCCTAGGGCTTTTTCTGATTCCCAAGATCACCGAGAATGTATGAGGGAAGAGAATACATAACTCTATCCTAGAAAATGAAAACAATTCATTCATTAAACTCATTTAATTAAGTTATAAAAACACATGAATCATTATATCTTGCAAACAATAATTAGCTTTAGGAACCCTCGAAGATGTTAGTAAAAAAATGATCAAATTTTACAAAAGCTTTAAAAGAGTGTACCAAATTTTGAATGATTACACCTTCATGGACTTGATAGTGCCTACACGGATCTTATGACGCTTGCACGCAATAAAATCATATGCACGAACTATAAGGCATATATGCGGCTCTACTAAAGATAAAAATGAGGAATGCTCCAAGATAAGAAGAATGTTTTGAAAGATAAAAATGAGGAATGCTAGATTAAACTAATGGAGGAATGCTCAAGATAAAAATGCATATAGTTTATGCTATATGCATGCAAGGTGTAAGAAGAAAGATAAGGATAGGGGTTTCTTATATATATATATTACTAGTTGGAGTAAGGGCTATAGATTTAGTAAATGTGGGATAAAGAGAAAAGTAACTTTAGCTTTGTTTACCAAAGCTAGGTGAGTTATTTTGTGAGTTAGTACTTTAGTTAGCATTTTATGGGAGCTGGGGTAATTTTAATTATTAAAAGATAATTAATTAATAGGCTAGGAGTAAGCTTTTTAGGCTCTTTAGAGAAAATGTTTTATGATTTAGGGGATTTAATAGTGTAAAATGGGTCAATAAATCGTAATTTATTGATTTTGGCTAGCAGTCATAATTAATTAAGAATAATTAATTGACCTAGCTAGAAGTGGACATTAATTAAATAAAATTCCTTAATTGACATCCTAAGTGATAAGAGGGTCAATTAATTAGTTACATGTAATTAATTAATGATGATAGAAGAGAAATGGTCCGTTATTGATGAAATGTCATCAATTTTTGGGAAAGGGGATAGTTAGTGCAATTTAAGTATTGAAATTTCTTGATCCAATTATGGGTGTCTACATAAGGATTTTCTCCTAAACAAGCATTTGAAAAATAAAAGGGAAGGTTGGATTACCGATGTCATGGAATGTGATATAGAGATAAAAGTAACCAAACTTGTTAGACACAGGGTCTTGTGTGAGCAACTAGCCTCAATCAACACACAAACTCACAGGATGAAAAAGGGGTTGTTGTAGTGCTCCAAGATGATTGATAGCAACAAGATGATTTTATTCCCACACCTTATTAGAATCAAAATATTATGAACTTCCTCCCAACATGTAAATTCACTCATGAATTAATCAAGGCCAAGAGCAGGTATTTCAGGATCTAATCCATTCCATATGTCCTTATTGATGGCATTTTGTTCAGAAAGGATGTAAATATTGTTTTACTTAGGTACATGGAAACTAATCAAATTGGGAAATTTCTACATGAGTTACATGAAGAGGAAGTTGGAGGTCAGTTTTATCCATGAGTAACAACCCTCAAGATTATGAAGGTTGATTATTATTGACCTAATATATATTGGTGATTTCCATGCATGGATCAAGAAATGCAAGAAAGGTGCATTTTTCACATGAACAGAAAAGTTAGTAGCCACTTCAACTCCACCCAATTTCAGTAGACCAATTATTCATGCAGTAGGGATTGTATTTCATTGTGGTCATCAATCCAAAGACAAGCCAAGGTCAAAATTTAATTCTCATAGCAACTGACTATTTCGCCAAATGGATAGGAGCAATGGCACTAAAGGAAGTAAATGAGTCTATCATATTGGATTTCTACAAGGGAATTGTAACCAAATTTTGTGTTGCTTCCACTATCATGTTTAATAATGATTTAGCTTTCCTTGGAGTAAATATTTATGATTGGGTTATTAAGAATGACATATACTTAATCAAATCTTCAAATTATTATCCTTGGGGTAGTGGCCAGGTTGAGTCCACAAATAAGAATTTGTTGAGGATTATAAGAAGGACTCTAGATGAGAACTACAAGACATGGCACACAAAACTTAGATCAGCTTTGTAGGTTGGTAGAATCACACCCAAGAGATCCACTTGTAGCTCTCCTTACAAGCTAGTTTACGGAAAAGAAGCTAAGAATTGCATTTCTTTTGAATTTATAGCATTGGAGGTTCTCAAGTAGCTTTAGTTATTTGATTTTTGACCCATGAAATTTATATATGTAGAACTCATGGAGTTGGAGGAGTTGAGAGATTAAGCAATGTAGACCATGGAAAAGGATCAAGCTTTGATCAAGAGTTATTTTGATAAGAAATCCAAAGCCAAAAAACTTCCAAGAGGGAGACTTGGTCTTGAAGTGGGATACTAACAAGGCTAAACTGAGTAAGCACTCAAATTTTGATGCGATATGGAGTGGTTCCTACATGATGTCAGGATACAATATAAACAATGTTTTCAAGATGTCAAAGTTTGAATGAGAAGAAATCCATATTACAATCAATGGAATCTATATAAAGCATTGTCATTGAGGTGGAGTCTCCCTTATATTTATTATATTATATTTTTAATGCCTCCAAATGCTTGTAGCATAGTTTTTTGTTATTAGTCTAGGTCTACTTTTGTAGTGAGTATTGTGTATACTCTACATGTTTTCAATTAGAAATGTATGATTTTCACGTTTGTACATAGATGTGACTTTTTTGTTGCACTTTTGTGTTTCAGGAAGGGCCTTCTATTGGGAATAATTAGTTACCAACTCAGGTAGCTTCATATCAAATTCAGGTCCACTCTTTGCTTTAGTCAATTCCAGGGATGAATGTTTCAAATTTCAGACCAGTTTTCAGATTATCAGGCTTAATCCATGCCCAATGGATACTTCAAGGCCACTGATCTTTTCAATCTAGAAGTTATATCATCCCATGAGTCACCAAACTGTTATCCAATTTTTCATCCCCTAGCAAATGTGATAACTTGAAAAATCCATATTTGGGTTGCATGATCAGGTCTCAGTGAAGAAGTTGGAGAATGTGGTGTGTTTTTGAGTTTGGATTGGACACAAGAACAAATTTTAATCCCATTGGTAGTACAAATGTTACTGACTGGTAACAAGGAAAAGTTTTACCAGCCGATAATAAAATTGGGTCGGCACATGTTACCGTCTGACAAAAAAATTGGGCAAATACATGTTACTGGGTGATAACAAAATTGGGCCATTACATGTTAACGAACATTAAAATATTTTTGGCTGACACATGTTAAAAACTGACACTTCATGGGCTGACTTTTTCTTGGCTGACTTGTTCCCTGCCGATACAATGAAAAATGTTACCATCTGACAACACAAGAATATCAACGATGGGTCGAACATTGATGAATGGATTACTAAGTATCTCAACAACTAGTTTAATGAGGTATGATGCCCATGTATTTTCCTGCTAGAAAAGTTCCATTGGGAAGTCCAATTTTTATGGCTTCCCATACCCATTGTGAGATATTTAATACAGGCTGTCTATTGGTGAAACAAAATAGAGGTTTTCTCTTTATGTATATTGTAATTTTGCCTCATTTTTCCTAAAACATATACATTCTAGAATGTAAATGAACTCTGTATAATTTTTTCTAGAGATTTTTTGAGTCACAGGCCTTGAATTTGAGTATTTTTCAAAACACTATTTCCTCATGTCAACTTTGTAATAGATTTTGCATCCTTTTGAGCAATTTTTTTTTTTTTTTGGATTTTCCTTCCCTAGCTTGAGTTATATTCCATCCCTTTCCTTCCGTTATATTTACAGGTATATTATGCATACTTTGATTCTTCTTATAGGGCTTAAATCGGTTTTGCTCCATGAAAATTTGAGATTTGAATGTTATTTTTGACTGTGGCACTTTTTTTCTACCTTCTCCTACTTCGTTTTCTTCATATTTTCACTCATTATGAATATATTCATCTTATTCATGGTGTTATCACCTCCCTTAGTGTAGGATTTAATTTCATGCATTTTTCTCTCTCCCTCGTCCCTTGGAATATTAGATCAATTTTTTATAGTTTTTTTTTCCCTTTCTAGGATTAGTTTAGCATTAGGATTGGGTAGAGAAACCATCCTTCTCTAGAGGTTTGTCTCATTTGCAGGTTCCCACACGTTAAGACAATCTGATGTTACCCAATTACACTGATTTATAATCCATGGTTCATGGAATCTCAAAGGGTGATGTATTTTGGTGATAATAAAAGGTTCAAACAATTGCTCATATGGAATGGTTTTATCATATATAGAATATATACAACATAAAAGTTATTCACAATGTCTTGATGGTCCTTTTAAAATTTAGAGATAAGAATATTTTCCTAGTTACCTAAAATATATAAATTAAGAAGATAAATTAGGTAAATAAAGGTAAGGGAATTGTAATGGTTATAAATAAGGATTGTGCACTATGCAAAACATTGTCTTAGTGCATAATTCAAAACAACCTTGAGAAATGACAATGGTTTCATATATTTTGACCTTGTGAAATTAGGGCCATATTCTGGACATGTAAGAATAATTTTTTTCAAAAGACACCAAGTGGATGGAGTTAGGGAGTAGTTTCCTTAACAAAAGTGTGGGGAAAGATGAGATGGAAATGTCACAAAAAACTTAAGTGGAGAGGTACTTGCGTTAACAAAATGATTAGGAAAAGGAAGTGGAGTAAGATTACAAGAAATCTTTAATGGTGGAAACCTTGGTGGTATTGATGATGCTACCGAAGAAGATGGGCTATTTATTTTTATAGGTGGTTGTGCACTTTGACTTAGTAATTACGAAGAAGGTGCATGATTTTCAATGACGTGATGCTCATTAAGTGGAGAGGAAGTAATATCAAAAATACGAGAAGTATATTTTTAACTATTAGAAGAATCATTATGCACATGTGAGGGATTATCAATATCAAGCATGTAATGAATAAGAGAATGATAGAGAATTTTCTTAAAAGGATTAGAAGTAGGATCACTAGTATTCACATAACATGGTATAGTAGGTGGAGACAAGCATGCAACAAGATGTTTTGCAACAAATGAAATAATACCTTGATGCTCAAGAGGCTTGATTATTTCTGGTAAAGTGTGGAAATGAATATCATTATGTTTATTTATTCGATGATAATTGAAATATAGACGACATTGATATTTCTCTAATCGATAAGGAGGATAGTAAAGAGTAGGAGGTGGAGTGATCAATAGATGACTAAGGAAATGAAAAATAATGTAATGTAGTGTAGTATTATGCTCAAATATGAGAGGCTCAGGAAATGGCATGTCCTTGAGGTTAAACTAGATTACATATAGTGGGCATTGATTGCATAGAGGATGTAAAATGAGCACAAACATGTGATTGAGAAGCATCCTAAAGGTATTGATTTCATATATAAGAGACATAATGGTTTATTCCATATCCTTACATTTTTCTTGAAAAAAATACTATAAATATTTAATTGACTCCAATAGAGGTTTATTAGATGGAGGATGACTAGGGTTCAATAAATCACCAAGCGAGCATAAGACTTAGCTCATGCGGCGGTGTATTGTCATTAAAATACTTGGTGTTTAGGGATTTTTTAAAAACATACTTGTAATTGGGATATATATTAAGTAAATTAGATAAAGGAACTTCAACAACCTTGGGATCCATGACAGAGGAAAAATAAGGATCCTAAGCGTGAAAATAGTTGAGTTCACTAGAATGATTGACTAAACTTAACTAAACTATGTAGTCTATGGATAGTTAATGTAAGATATGAATAGTTGTAATAAATGTAACTAAATGTAGTAAAGAAATATGAAAAAATAAATGTTAACCCTAATGTGTAAGGAGGAAGAGGAAAGAACTCAGCTGAAATGGAAATTACTTGCAGGATAGTGTCACAGTGATGATTGGAAAATATCAAGGTTGAAACCACTATGCAGGATTCCCAAAAAGGATGGATCTTTAAGATCCATTTGGATTAAAGAACCTGGAGGAGGACTAGGGTGCCTCTAGGTGCTCTGGTTTGCAATCTAGAAACCCTTTTCTATGAAAAATATCTGAAACTGATCTTAATAGGGTTGACAAATGAACTAGAACCTTCATTGTGTGTCACATCAGATTCATTGTCCCATGCCAGATGTTAGCAATAATCCAATATGTAAGAAATACCTACAAGACCCCAAAACAAACATGAAACCCTAAATTAAAAGAAATCATATGAATGGGTCCGATTGACCTCAGCTGCCACTAAGATAGACTTACTTACTGGGCATTGCACTACATCTCAGACCTGATGAAGCTTCATGTTAAAGTATGTGTGACCATGTCCTAGGTTTCTCTTGTTCTAGTCACATATTGTGAAGTAGTGAGAAATAATTGTTTGTAGAAAATGTAATAGAATATGTGTATGGAATATAATAAAATCCTTCCCCTTATGAAGCGTGATGTAGATTTCCTAGCCTCATTCCTTCATGATGGATCTATGTGTATGGAAATGATCTCATATGCAATAGATGGATTCAACTGTAGATGAGTGATACTAGCAAATGATGTTAGGTACCTCATTATGGTCTCATAACTTTATATTTATAGGATTTTCTTGGTATAATTTCATAATTAAAGCCAAAAAGGCTGATGAAAAGAAAGATAAATATCTCAAATGAATAGAAAGAGCCCAAAAAATGTTGGTAAAGTACAAACAGGACCAGTGTGCCCCTAGTGGGGCTAAGATGCCCATGGGTACCCCAGTCGAGGAAAAAATAATGTTGGATGACAGAAGCTGACTACGCATATTGGTAAAGTATATCGATAATGATGAAATAAAATAAAGCAAGATGGACAAAATATGGGGGTTAATTAGTACTTTGTTCACTCAAGAACCTTCTCAATAGTAGTATGAGACTAGGGATAAATAATGCCTAAAGTGCATGAGTTTTTGACTACAATATGCATTCACACTTACTTAGCTATATTCCATGGCTTGTATGGGAAAGATTGTACAATTTCCTTATGAAAATATACATTTTTCTTACAAAATGAGTTGTATGGTGTTATATTTTTATTTATTATAATTTACACAGCTAAATGAACATCTGAAAACTCAATTAAATAATACAACTACATATAACCACAAGGAATCAAAATGAACTACTTATACCTTTATTTCTTCACAAAGAATGAAATAATTAAAACCTAAAACAAATGTAATTTCCTTTGAAAAATTCAAATGTCCAACATTAACCTTGTTGTTCCAGTATGTTCCAACATCTTAATTTCCAATATATGATGCCCTTTCTATCTCCATCATGACAGTGCTACATTCTTTCATTATTGATGCATGGTCTTGGTGAAGACCACAACTAGAATGGCCTCATATGTAATGTATGAGTATCCTAGAACCGAATTCCTAGCTGTTAACTTCCCATGCAATTCCCCATTATGCACTCAAAACTGGGAAAAATTTAGTGGATAATTTCGTTAACTCATGAATATTTCAGTTTTTAAATTTTTAAATTGGATAATTTTTAGGGTAGGAATTAGGACCGAGTCACAAAAATTTTGTAAGTATATGTAAATTTTAGGTGTCAATTTTCCATTCCCGTGAAATAGAAATTCCCAAAATACACATTAACACAGTCGGCTGGTAGCCATTTTTTATGCTACTGGTAGACAACATAATATATGTTTTTGGCTAGTAGAATAAAATATGCTACCAGACGGTAACATTGTTTATACTACTATATTAAAACATACTATATCTTGTCTTCTAGTATCATAAAATAAGCTATCAATCGATATCATTTTTTATACTTCTGGTCGATAGGATGTTATATGCTATCATCTGAGAACATAAAATATGCTACCAGTAAAAAGAAAAATAAATGGTGTTGGTCAATAGCATTAAAAAATGTTATGGGGTGGTAGCATATTTTATGTTACCTTTCTGTAATATATAAATAAGCTACCATCTTCATATTTTCCATTAGCACAAAAGTCAATTTTCATAGATTTTCCAATGAATATCTATGAATTTTTTTTAGTGGGGTCTTAAAACTTTCCTTGAGTTATAATGACTAACCTAAAACTATTTTAACCCCTTCCTAATTATGACCAAAAAAGTTTAATATCCTTGGCAGATTTGCTAGAGCGATTTCCTACTAATTAGAAATAACCCTCTAATATCATCTGTTTCATCCATGGAAAAAAAATTGAAACATTCACAAAAGCTTGACCAAGAGTTACCAAGTCCCAGAAAACATTTCAAAGACTGAGAGTTCTCTACAAAGACTGAAAAAAAAACAACTACAACATGTGCAAATTGCACTTGGAGGAGAGAATAATATCTATAACTAGATGAAAAATCATACATGCCCCAAGGGGAACATGTAGAGTGTACACATGCACTTATTTTGCACTTAACAAACCTACACTAACATATTATTACAAAAATAAATGAGAAGCTAAACAAACCCTGATATAGGTACAGAGAAGTAGCTTCCCTTTCTCAAAACATTTCACCATGAGTTCAACTTGAAAAATAGACCACATGGAAAAAAATAAAGCATGATTTGCACCTTTGATTTTCTCAAAATATTACAAAAAATTATAAATACGCCTATTGGATTATTAATTTTATTTTAGAGGTATTAGGAATGAATTTTCAGAACCTAGAGATCATTCTTGTGCTTTGAGTTAAGCACAATTGTTGGAAAAAATGAACTTGATTCCAAACCAGTTATGTATCTGATTGGACAATGCATGATCCTTATAATTT
The DNA here is from genome assembly GCA_019776745.2 of Taxus chinensis. Lineage (NCBI taxonomy): Eukaryota > Viridiplantae > Streptophyta > Pinopsida > Cupressales > Taxaceae > Taxus > Taxus chinensis. The sequence continues at coordinate 840,854,733 of CM034149.1, read as the reverse complement.
TCCCTTTTTCTTTGCATTTGATCGCACAAATAGAACTGACAGGAAGATTTCCTTTATATTTTATCATGTTTGGAATTTGATAGGAAATCTTATTTACTTATTTAAAATACTCTATCTCTTCCATGATGATTGGTTTAACAATGATGTCATCATCTCCTTCTTCATTTTGATCTTCCATGAAGTTTTAAAAATCAACATAATCCTTCATGAAACAAGCTTTCTTATTTCCTTGGAATGTTATAGTGACTAATGACATTCTTGGTGAATCATTGTTACCTTCTAGAATTCTAGCAATCTCTAAACATGAACACTAAGGTAATCCATGAGAGATCACAAATCACCATGGTCATTTGGTGACAGGATCACCAAGACCACCCCATTCAAGATAATTATCTCATTTTGTATACCAAGTGTATTAAGCTGAACAAAACGGTCATCAAGAACATGACATGAGAAGATCATCATGAGTGATTTTTACTGTCATCTCAAGTTCACAAACAATGAATATATCATGATTCTTAGTGTCATTTCAAGTTTACCTGATTCTATAGAGTTTATTTGAATGTTGATGAAATAAATAAGAGTAATTGGTTAGGAGGAATACATGTTAAATGCTAGTTATAGGTTGTTGTGTGTGTATGACTTTCGAATACACAATTGATCGTGAGAGATTCCTTTTTACTTGGTGGAACTACATGAAATAGAACACAAGACCACCAAATAAAAGTTATACAATATATGCAGTGGACTGCCTAGCGTGTGCTAGATCTGGGAAGTGTGATACTTCCTAGATGGCAGTCAATCCATTGTTTAAAACAAATTAATGCTGATAAAGGAAATTTTTATTGTAGTTAAAATGATTTATGTATCTCATTCACCTACAATAAGAAAATTAGTTCACAACAGGCTAAGCTATGACTGAATCTAAAGGTCAATGTGTTGATCAGGGTACTGGTACTGGTCAAGGTGAGATTCTGGGCAATTTTGGGTATTTGGTGGAAGTCTAGTAGCTTTATTCTCGGTTTTTGGTAAAAGACACAGAGACTGACATTGGTCTTATATGACCAGTATCGATTTAGGCTAACTAGTGATGGTTATGGGTAACTGGAATCAGTATGGTCGGGGTACAAGAAACTCAATAAAACTTAGTTGGGTGATAGATCTGAGGTTAGATGAAGATTGGAAGGGAAATGGAAAGATTCATATGGATCTAAGGTATGCAAATTAATGATTAAGGTCCAGGTATGGGCAATGTAAGGGTGTGGATAAAATGATGGTCAAGTTTTCATCGAGGTAAATGATGGGGGGATGGGAAAGGGAGAGCAGAAACTAGTAATAGATGGAAAAGGATCTACCAAATGAGAAAAGGTTAAGTACTGGTTAACAAAACTTACTATTTGTACAAGCTTTATTCCTGGTTGGTAATGGTGGGATGATTAAATGGAATGAACTTGATGTAGTGCTGGCACTTCCCCGGATGCTCCCATAAGGGCAGAAGGTTGTGTGATTACTTCAGGTACTGGCTATGGATGCTTCGATTATGTATACTAACATTTGTTCTGCTTACATGCAGCTCTGGTTTCGTCACATGTTCTCAAAAGATGTGATTATCTCTTCAAAATGTGCCAACCTTGAAATAAGGTTGTTTTGGGGGTTAAATGGTAACTGACGGTGGTGTTGGCTTAACCGCTAGTGGTTAAGGGTAACCAGTGTTAGTTAGGGTAGGATTTCTTAGGTTTATTAAACTAGGCAAATCCCCTTGATTATTTGGGATCTCACTCATTTTCTTCACGGATTAGAATGGAAGCTTCCTTCTCATGGGTAGGGAATGTGGTTAGAGGGAATGTAGGTATTGATTTTTAAGGTTTGGGTAGGTCTTATTTAGTTATGACAACTTACTAAGAATAGGTTTTAGGGTGAGGTGGCTAGGTGAGGTGTCTAGGTGAGGTGGATATGTGGGCATTATCCCAATTAGGATATTTAAATAATAAATATTGTGAGGATAATTGAACTAAATTAATTAAATTAATATTAGAGTGGGATGAAAGGGGCCATGGTTAGGTGAATGTGTTTAAGGTGTTTATTTATCGAGGGACCAAGGGGAGTGTCACCCAATTTTGGTGTCTATATTTTGCCCCTTTTTGTTGGGTAGCTTGTATTGGTAAGCGACACTAACAAAAATAAGATATGGTTGCCCCATGTGTGGGTGAAGGTGATCCCATTCAAACTAGTAACTGATGAGTAAGAACATAAAATCGGTGAGTGGTTTGATAAAAGCTGAATGTGATGAAGAGGAAGGTGTGCAACAGGGGTAAGAAAGGGAAAAAGGTCCACTTGGGTAATCCAGGTAATGGGTTAGGGTCAAAGGTAGTGACAAGTCAAATTCACGCACACATATAAACCACAAAATGGTACCATGTTAGAGAGCACGAAAAACTCTACATTGTCTAAGGTCGATAGGTGTATCTAAACAAGATTGAGGTGATTCCAGTATCCAAGGTATAGAATATGGTCAGGAAACATGATGCAGGTTAGGAGCAGGAACGTTTAGGTATGTTCCAGTACACTAAGGGTTGGGTTAGGATAAATGGTCATGAGAAGAGGCAAGGTAAGGTCATTAGGTTAAAAATCATAGGTAACAGTGTCGCAAGGGATAACATATACATGGGGTCAAAGGTCACTAGCGATGGTCCAGGTCTAAGTGTCTAGGTCCAAGTATACATGTCACGAGATGAGTAGGGCCAAGGTATGGATAAAATAATGAGTCCCCAAACTAGGAAAAGGTTAGGTAGTAAATGACGAGGTCTAGAGGGTGAGGTGAATGGTCAGGGTAAGCATTGGGTGAGGGAAAAAGGAGTGATGGGCAGGGTAATAGGGTGAAAGTGTGGGCAATGTGGAAGAGAGGGTGACCAATTTCGTTCAAGGGTAACCACTGCCTGTCAAGGGTAACCGATGCTGGTATAGGGTAACCGAACACGGTAAGGTAGAGCACATGACCGATGTCGGTGAAGGTAAAACCACTGTCGGTTTAGGTCAGGGAAGTTATAAAAAAGAAAAATCCACATTTTTTCAAATCATTTGTCTTTTTGCGAATTGGGAAAACACCAAGAGGAAAAAGAGAAAAGGTGGGAAGTGAGAGAGAGTGACTTGAGACTGAGTTTGCGAGCCACGTAGCAGGTGATTAGTAGTAGAGAGGTTGGTCCACAAGATTAGATTGGTTGATTTTATTGGTTGGAGGGGAGGTCACAGATTGGTGATGGTAGAGGCTGGAGAGGGATCTGGCGGGCCACGGGTACAGTAGCTAGATGTGCCACCATGATGATAACAACATGATGAGGTAAGCATCACACCATTTCTATGTTTTGTAGATAGAGTAGGTGAGAGGTCAGGTGGTGATAAAAACCTAGGTTTAGGGGGAAATGAAATTTGAAATGTGGGAGGGTGAATTGGGTAAAAGGAGTGGGGATAGAGGTAGGTGGGGTTGAATAGGGGGAGGGACAGGGTTGAGGGGAATTTTATGTGAGAATGGGTGGGTGGAAGAGTCGGGAGACGAAGTTTTTTGAGAGGGGAGGGTTTGGGGGTCATGGATTTTTCCGTGACAGTGACCGACATCGATTGGGGTTAGCTGGTATTGGTAGGGTCAAACCGGTATCGGTCATAAAACAAGTGACTGATGTCGGTTAAGTGGTGATTGGGGTTGATAAGAGATAACTTGAACTAGTTAGGTTTTGGAGAAAAAGGGGCCGAAAGGGCCTTAGGTCGAATGGGTGAGATAGGGTAGGGTAGAATAGGGTGTGTTGTGAGAAACCTAGTATAGGTGCGGGTTAAAAATGGGTATGGGGAAATGATAGTGGGTGAGGTAGTGGGGGGGAGATAGAAATGTTATAGGAAGGTAGGTTGGGAATAAAGAAAGAGGTGAGACAATAGGTATAGGTGAGGTGCGGAGAGTGAGTGTGGGTATGAAGAAGGTAAATTAATTTGATGTTTGTATTGAATGCAGCGGAGAGATCAGCTATAGATGAGAGACAAGGTGTCACCCCTGCTTTTAAAATTACAAGGCATGGCAACAGTTAAGGAGTGGCGGCACGTGGAGGAAGTGGTCCCTATTGGGGTCTAGTGCTATCAGCATGCAGTCTAACTACTGAGTCTGATGGTCACTCTCATCGATAGATGGGATTTAATGACCAACATGTTCCATCTACCGATGGGTGAGATAACAGTCACCCTATAGGACGTGTTTAGGATCCTGTAGTTACCAATGTTGGGAATGCAAGTGTACTTGAACTCCTCTAAGGCCTCACAAGAGTTGATGCTGATAGTGTTTGGGGAGGGACTGGAAGACATGACATTCCATAGTGCCAACTTGAGTTATGGGGGGATGTACCTAGCCTGTCAAGAGGAGACGAGGCTAGTTGTTTTATTGACAAAGGAAGTGTGTTGTTTCACACTGTCAGATGTAGAGGGTGGGAGATTTCCCCTACTTCCTGATGGAAGTTTTACATGACATGGTGATGGATACGAGCTATTTTTCCTGGGCACCAAAATTCCTCGTGTAGTTATACATGAGAGCTATGGGTGTATGGGCGTCTGCACAGGTTTAGCCTATGTTTCACCTTTTTACTTCACTGTTGGGCCTAATGAGCACATAGTTTGTGTGCAGCCAGTGGGTATGCCCCGAGTAGATGCCTTTCCACTGAGATTGGTTTCAGGTGGGGTGCAGGCGATGGGTGCCCGTCATTCATGAGCATCAATAAGAGATGGCTACACATGATGTAGCATATTACAAGTGTCTATTGGAGGGATTATCCAGAGTCGACATCATATGGAGACCGTATCTAGGTTATCCTTCATACCGATAGATTTATGATGAGCTAGAAGGCCTTCAGCTACTAAGATGGATATAGGGGTGCCATTTCGGGGAGCACAAGATGATCCCAGTTGATAGGGTTAGAGGGAAGTTTGGGATGCTACAGGACATACCTCCACCCTTACTATAGTACAAGAGAGACGACTTAGAGAGGCCATTACCTCTACCATAGCCGACAGTTCCTATAGGGAAGGAGGATCAGGTGATAAACTGACAGATCGATGATGCCAGAGTGACGGAAAGATACAAATAGTGGTGGGTAGCTAATTTATGAGCTATACCACCTAGGCTGGGGCAGCCAAATTTATCCCACTATCATGGTATAGAGAGATGCCCTATAGGGGCAGGTAGCAACCATGATTACCTACTTGGGGATGGTGTAGGGGTAGTTAGCTAGTTTCAAGGTAGAGGTGGCCAAGTTGCATGCATAGGTGGCCAGTCTTCAGGCCTAGATGGCCTTGGGTTGAGATGGAGATGATGATTGTGTTTAGGAGGCCGCCCTACAGGCACAAGTGATAGGGTTATAGGGCCAGTTAGCCATGGCACAGGCCACAAATTGGGGCCTTACAGGAAAAGGAGTAAACGCTGATGGGGCCACGTTAGGCACTAAGATAGGGTCTTAGTTCATAGGCAGCAATGGGATAGGGTCCCGTAGGACATGTACAGGGTCACATGCTAATGGGTCCACCATAGACAGTACCCATATCTAGGTTGCAGGAGGAAAGAGAGGAGGCCCGGTATTATCAGGACCAGTTGACGACAGTAGGGATAAATTATCTATCGTATGTAGAGTGCAGGGGCATAATAGGCCTCTAATGAGAGGACTAGATCATGTGCCCATAGCATGGAGGGCACAGGGGGTCCATCGAGCCACCAAGACATGGTTAGGGTGAGGCCACTAGTTCACGAAGGCCAGTTCTAGTTGATGTGCCAGCAGGGACCCAACCGCTACCCATGATGGGTGGGGAGATGTTAGCAAGTTGTCAAACAGAGGCCAAGGAGGCAAGGGGGATAGGCAAGACAAATATGGAGGATGTCTTCTGAGATGATGCCTAATATATGGCTCTTGATTTTGATGTAGTTTTGATTTTTGATATATACCACCCTGCGTGTCAAGAGTTTATTATATTTTCTATCATATACTAGCCTGCATTCCGACAATGGTGAGGATGTATATGAGTGTTTTGAGAGACTAGATTATATACAACGACTTACGTGCCAAAGACATTTGACAGTTATGCATATGGATATTTTATTTATATAGATGATGATGATTATGGGAATTATGTGTTTGTGTTGATAACATTTTATTATTATGCATAGATGGACTTATGGTAGGTGTGTTAGGAATAGATCGAGTTAGGTTTTGGGCATGGTTGAGTCAGGTTGTAGGGATGGATGAAGTTAGGTTGTGGTCCAGGCATAGATTGAGTCAACTTTTAGGGATGGAGTCAGGTTGTAGGAATGGATCGATTTAGGTTTTAGGCATGGTGGAGTCAGGTTGTAGGCATGGATCGAGTTAGGTTGTGGTCTAGGCATGGATGAGTCAGGTTGTAGGCATGGATGAAGTTAGGTTTTGGTTTTAGGCATGGTGAGTGAGGTTGTAGGCATGAATGAAGTTAGGTTTTGGTTTTAGGCATGATGGAGAGAGGTCGTGGTTTTAGGCATGGATTAAGCTAGGTTTTGGTTGTAATTCATGAATATTTGCAATGAATGATGATATGGGTAATTTTTAAGATGTTTTATAATATTTGCATGAGGTTGGTAAAGAAATAGTCATCGAAATAAATGTATGTTTTTTATGATGATAAAAATGTGAAGCAATTTGTTATTTGTTTGTCTTAATTTCAAGTTTTTGATATAAAAAGGAAGTGAAGTAGGGCAGAATGTGATTTAGGACAATGAAAGATGAATTGGTTAGGGTAGAGAGTGGCTGAGCTAACCTCCAAGGGCCCCATGCCCTCAGAGTGTTGCCTACATAGTCTTAGTGAAAAAGGACCTCAGACCGATGTAGTTTTCCCATAAGCTATGGAAGAATATGAGGAGATATGAAAATGAGATGGTAATTCGTAGGCATGATTTGAGTGTAGGTCTGCTAGGTATGGGTGAGTTGTGGGAAAATTGTTATAGATGATTTTGATTTTGGTAGAAGAATAAGATTATCCCAAAGGTAAGCGTCGAGGACCAAGTCCTATATAAGGTAATCAATATGTAATAAAGAAGGTTAAAAGATAAGAGGGGGTAAGAAAGCTGCCTAATTGGTTAGTATTATACCAAGTAGGTCATACCTTGGAGGAGGTGATGGATGTAAGACCCTAAAATACATTGAATGATTGATTGTTCGAAGGGTGAAAAGTAGTCACATGATCACCAAATTTCATGGTTTTCAAGATGTCCCTTGAGGCGATAGGAAATGAGAGTGTGAATGGTGAGAGGGGTAAAAGGTGGTTAATTTATATATGGTATGAGGTAGCATGCTCTTTGGGAAAGATATCCAAGGTCATAATGGACAATACTATGACTAAAAGGATTTTTGTGTGAACTGATATTTGAGATAGACTGATCGATGCGAGAAGTTTATATGGGATGAGGAAATTAACTCCTTGAGGTCTTCGTGAAGCTGATCGATGTGGGAAGCTTCAAATTCTCTTACTTCTTTTTTTTCAAGAGCTTTACATAGTTTTTCTTCAAGGGAGAAGTCTATTTATTGCAGCAATTGTAGAGAGGAAGATGTCCTTTTGAGGGAGTCATCTTTTTATTGGAATTTTGACTCAAGGAGTTGGATCTCATGTGATGGCTTCGAAGACATGGACAAGACCAAGGTGAAGAGTAGGATTCCTATTCAGAAATAAGGGTGAAATGCCCATGGGATCTAATCTAAAGGTAGCCAAAAAGTATCTATTAGAATCATGCTATGTACATCTACGTGGTACACATATTCAAGAGACGATAACAAGTGACGGGTACGCACATGACTCTTATTTAATTGTTGGTGATGTGTAGTAAGTGAATAGTGCTCAAGGGACAAGCATGGAAAGAGGAAAAAGGTGAGGTAGGACTAAAATTCAATAGTAGAATGGTCAAATATGTAAGGAATTAAGGGGCACAAGTTCGGGTTTTCCATCGAGTGAAGACAAACAATAAGAATTTGATCCATAAGTATGGGTCATGATGTATGGTCCAAGGCAATTAGGATCAAATTTTCCATGTTTACTTTTTCCTAATTTAGTTACATGTTGATTTTCTTTTGAGATGAAATCACGAACGTGAAAGGTTCATTCATGGACACATTTATCATAGGCACGTTTGATACGTTTTTGGTAAACTTGAAGATGATCAAGATCATTAAGATGGAATTCGTATAATAACTCAATTTGTGTTGAATGGTCCTGAAAAAATTCATCATAATTAAGCATGTCATGAAGGGAAATGTGGAGTGAGGGGATGTGGACCTCGAGAGGTAGAACAACCTCTGTACTGTAGACCAGAGAAAAAGGTGTAGTGGTAGTGGAAGTGTGAATACTAGTGTGGTATGACCATAGGGAAAAAGGAATGTGCGTATACCAATCCTTCCCAGTATTGTTAACTACTTTCATGAGAATTTTGTTCAAGGTTTTGTTAGTGGATTTTTCTTGGCCATTGGTTTGTGGGTAATAAGGTGACAACAAACTTAGCTAAATGCCAAAGACATCACAAATTTTTTGTAAGGTATTATTTTTGAATTGTTTTCCATTATCAGTGATGAGGTGACGAGGAACACCAAAGAGACAAATGATGTGATGATTGATGAACTCACATATTTTCTTGGCTTTTTTGGAAATGAGTGGTATGCCTTCAACCCATTTTGTGTAGTATTCAGTAGCGGTGATGATCCATTGATGTCATTGGGAAGAATGGGGATTGATCTCTCCGACAAGATCCAAACCCCATTGAGAAAAGGGTCAAAGGTCACGGGTGACCTATAAGGCATGACTGGGTGTATGATGAAGGTTGGCATGTTGTTGGAATTTTACACAATGCTTGACGTAGTCACAACAATCATGGTTAAGGGTCAGCTAGTAATAGCCTGGGAAAATATTACGCTTAGCAACAACAAGGCCACTTAAGTGACCTCCACATCTGCGATCATGAAATTCCTTAATGGTATAAGGAGTTTCAAAACTCGTGAGGCACTATAAGAGAATACCATCAAAACTTTTCTTATAGAGGAGTTGCCCCATGATGACGTAACCAGAGACCTTTTTAAGGAATGCGCGTTGTCCATTATGGGTGAGATCAGGAGGTAAGATGGAGAGAGAAATATAGTTAGAGTATTGTTTATACAAAAGCTCACTCATGTCCAAGGCGATGGTTTTGATGGAGTAAGTGTCACAAGGTAAATAAAAGGGTGATTTGTGTCATTGTATGCTGACAAAATTTTTATAATCAGCAGGTGAAGCAAGTATTTGAGAAGCCAAGGAGGCCATGGTATAGGTAAATTTGTTGGTTGAACGTGGGACGGTTTGAAGGGTGTAATGGTCAAAGGTGGTCAAAAGTATGTCTACATGATGTTTATACTTTTGAAGTATCTCATTACAAAATTGGTATATACCCTTGACCTAGTTTATGACCAATTGAGAATCACCAAAGATGTTGATTGATTTGACATCTAGGGTGTAGGCAGCTTGGATACCTAGTAGAGCACTTCGTATTCGAGAATATTGTTGGTACAATCAAAATCAGTTTGAAAGACAAAGGCATGGGTTCACCATCAAGGGGAATGAGGATAACTACTACCCCACCACCACGATGAAACTTGGAACCATCGAAGAAGAGTATCATTTGGTAAGTAGGTTCATCCAGGAAAGGGTAGCAATTGACTCATCTAGAAAGTCAAAATTAGAGGGTTGATCCCCAGAAATAGGTGCGTCAGCAAATTGTCGGTGATATCTTGGCCCTTAATGGACTTTTGATGGATAAATTTGAGGTCAAGGTTAGCCAAAGCATAAGCCAAGCGTACGGCACACTGATTTTGATAAGGTTTGGCATACATGAATTTTAAGGGGTAAGTGTCGGTCACAACATACGTTTGTAGTTGAGTAGGTAATGGTGGATTTTTGTGGTGACGAAAACCACCTGCTTCGTATGTGAGGTTAAAGATGGTTTTTAGGATGGTGAGGTGCTTGGAGCAGTGTTTAGATTTGGCTAGGAGATCGTCCATGTAATCTTCCAATATACGATGCATGATGTCATGGAAGATATAAGTCATATCCCACTGATACGTGGCATTAGTGTTTTTAAGGCCAAAAGGCATGACTTGATAGTAGAAGGTCCCCCAAGGGGTGATGAATGTTTTGTGTTGATCCTCTGGGGCAAGTAAGATTTGGTTATAACCTGAGAAGCCATCCATGAGTGAGAGCATCTCGTGATCCGAGGTAAGGTCATCCAGCTGGTCAATACCAGGTAGAGGAAAGTTGTCTTTTGGGCAACCTATATTGAGGTCATAGAAATCGATGCAAATGTAGAGTCCCCCTGTCACCTTTGTGATAGGGACAATGTTAGAAATCCAGTGAGGATAATAAATGGGTAATATGAAGGAAACCGAAAGAATGCAATGAATTTCTTCTTTGACAAGAAGGGAAATGTGAGGGTGCATTTTCCTCAGCTTTTGTTTGACATGATTGGCATCGGGAACAGTTACGATATTGTGGACCACTATCATGGGGTCAATACTAGGAATTTCTATGCAATACCAAGAAAAATTGTGGTTATGGTGTTTGAGAAAATAGGTGATGGGTTCTTATTCAACAACATCTAAAAATTGGCCAATCTTTAAGATGTGCGGGTCATCTTAAGTATGAATATTGATTTCAATAGTCAATTCATTCAACATGGTTTGTGTCTCATATGGTAATGACCAATGAAAATATGAGTCTTCTACACCAAGGTAGGGTGAGTATAGATTCATCATCTTGACATTGAAAGGACGTTGATCGAAGGTGTATCGTCATCGATCATTTTAGGATACAGGAAGGGGAAGAGAGGAGGGGAGCCTGACCCTCATGTTGATAAGTCAGAGGCCCCAACGAGATGGTATTTATGAAAAAAAATTTTAGGAGGAATAGATTCTTGGTCTATTGACTCTGTCGGTGAAGGTGGGTGATGGTGGTGAAGAAGGCGAAGAAGGGTTAATGTCATCGATGAGTTCAATGCGAGCCTTCTTGGTAGGTGTTTCAGTAAAGCCAATACCACTACAATCATTATGTTTACAGGTAGTACATTGAATAATAGTATGGCGGCCTTGCTCGTAAAATCCAAAACAAAAAACCCTTCCACAAACAACAGTGTAGAAAGGTGTTGGTGAAAACGGTGATTGGTGAGTGACTGGAAGTTAGAAGAAAAATGGGTGGGTTTTTTATGGTGGTTCTGGTGTGTAAGTTATAGTATCAAGTCCCCAATAGGTGAGACTGTATGAAGGTGGGGAGGACCATAACGGAGCACTCCCTATACATGATCATAATTGAGGGTGTTGGTAAGACTTCCATACCGTTGTGGAGTAAGGAATGTGTTGACACTATATAGGTATACGCCCCATAGTGAGGTGTTGAAAAAATGCCTTCAAGGGATTGGGTGGTTGGTAATGTGGGTAGGTGGAATAGACGATATGTCAGAGGTCAACAAGTAGGTGGAGCTCAACGGATTGGAGGCTGATGGTTCGGCCCTGGAGGTTGTGGCAGACTGTAGAAATGGAGGGAGGCATGTGCGGTTGAGGTAGCGGTAGTAACTGGTAATGAGGTGTAGGGGAAGTGGTGATTGGTCATTGAGGTAGAGATGCCTTAATGGTATAAGCACGTCATTGGGTCAGTAACGCATGTACAGTTTTAAAGTGATGGATAGATGGAATAGTATAGGTGTGTTCTTCATGCTCAAACTTTACAAACAATGCAAATTGGAAGGGACATAACCCATGACATGAATCTATGGTCTAACCAGTCACATGTTTATGTTAGAATCCTCATCCAAGAGTAAAATAACTTTGGAATAGTGTGGGGGCCCACAAAAATGTGGAGGATGACGTTCCTATGTAACATGTGATAGCATCATTGAATGAGTGCAACATGATAAGGATGTTTTATGTATGTAATTATTGGGTATGTGCATTTAGAGAATGCATGGGATGAAATGATATTAATGCTAGCGCCCCCATCAATCATGACACATCATGCACACATATCATTGATTTAGATAGAGATGAAGAGAGCTAGGTCTAGATCATCTTTTTCATGTGGTGTGATCTCTTCCTTTGAGAAGATAATGAAGGCTTCTATTCTGGTGAGTAGTGAAGGCGTGGATAAAGGTGGAAATTTGGTGAGCGAGGCACATGATGGGGTGTGTAATGGAGGCTACGGGTGTAGGGTTAATGGGTAAACCTCAATAGATTTTCAGAACCTCCCCATGAGATGCTTGATGATGTGATTCTGAGGTTTGGATGATGTCATATAAGGACATTATTGAGGGGGTGATTGGGTAGTTGTT
>CM034149.1:840801809-840841851 GCA_019776745.2 Taxus chinensis | reverse complement strand
AAGGTGGGAACAATGATTCACAAAGGAATGTCATTAGTCTATATACAATTTCAGGCAACTAAGAAGCTTGTTCATTGAAGGATTAATGTGATTTTAAAAACTTTCCTGGAAGATAAAAAATGAAGAGAAGGATTTTTTGATGTGTACACCATGTTAAACCAATCATTCATGGACGAAGAGAAAGAGTAAGTATTTTCCAAGACGGCACCCCTGTTTTCCTACAAATTCCAAACATGAAAAAAATAAAGGAAATCTTACTATCAATTCATTAGTGGGATCAAATGCACAGAAAAAAGGAAAATATAAGGATCATGCATGTCAATCAGAGACATAATAGTTGAACAAGTTAGTTTGCCTGCACTTGCGTACTTCAAAGCACCCGAATGATCTCTAGGTTGCTGCAAATTCATTTCTAATACCTCGAAAATAAAATTACAAATCTAAATAAAACGTATTTAAATTTTTTGGACTACTATTTTGATAAAACAAAGGTGCAAAATCCTGCTTCATTGTCCATGTGATTAGTTTCAAGTTTCCACTCATGATGAAATGTTTGAGAGAAAGGGAAGCTACTTCTTGTACCTATAATAAGGCTTTTGGTCAGCTTCTCATTTGTTTTTGTTTATATATGTTAGTGTAAGGTTGTTTAGGCCCAAAATAAGTGCATGGTACCCTCTACATTCCCCTTGGGGCATGTATGATTTTTTTTCATCTAGTTGTAGATATTATTCTCTCCTCCAAGTTCACTTTGCACATGGTTGTAGTTGTTTTTTTTTATTTCTTGTAGAGAAACTCTAGTACTTTGAAATGTTTTCTGGGACTTGGTAAGTCTGGTCAATCTTTTGGGAATGTTTCCAATTTTTTCCCATGGATGAAACATATGTTATTAGAGGGTTATTTCTAATTAGTAGGGAAATCACTTCGCAAATATGCCAAGGAATTAACCTCTTTGGCTCATCATTAGGACATGGGGTTAAAATACTGTTAGTTTACTCATATACTCAAGGACTTTTTAAGACCCCACTAAAACAAATTCCTGAGAAATTCATTTGGAAAATCTATGCAAATCAACGTTTTGTGCTAATGGAAATAGTGAAGATGGTAGCTTATTTGTATATTTACGATAAGGTAACTAAAATATGCTACCACCCCATCATATTTTTTAATTCTATAACCACACAATTATTTTTCTTTTTTACGGGAGATAATTATGTTGCAGATGATAGCATATAGCATCCCATCGACGGTAGTATAACAAATGATATCCGATTGATGCTTATTTATGATACTAGAGATGGGGATATATATCCGTTTCATCTAGTAGTATAAACAATACTTACCATTGGTAGCCTATTTATTCACTAGCGAAAACATATATTATTTGTCGAACAGTAGCATTAAACTGGCTACCAGCCGACTGTGTTAGTGTGTAATTTGGTAATTTATATTTCATTCACGGGAATGAAAATTGACCACCTAAATTTACATGTACTTAGAAAATTTTTGTGAGACCCGGTCCTAATTCCTACACTCAAATTATCCAATTTAAAAAAATTAAAAATCTGAAATATTCGTGAATTAATGAGCTATCCAACTAAAATTTCGCCAGTTTTTGAGTGGGTAATGGGGAGTTGCATGGGAATTAATAGCTATTAATTCAGTTCTAGGATAATCATTCCATTACATATGAGGGCCATTCTAGTGTCTTCACCAGACCATACCTCAATACTGAAGAATGTTAGCCACTGTCCATGAATGGAGACAGAAAGGGCATCATATATTGGAATTAAGATGTTTGAACATATTGAACAATAAGGTTAACTTAATGTTTTACATTTGAAGTTTTCAAAGGAAATTAACCTTGTTTTAGGTGTTTAATTATTTCATTCTTTGGAAAAATAAAGGTTAAGCAGTTCATTTTGATTCCTTGTGGTTTATTGCAATTGTATTATCTAATTGAGTTTTCATATGTTCATTTAGAGTTGTGTAAATTATATAAATAAAGAAAACACCATATAACTCATTTTGTATGACAATGTTATTTGATAAGGAAATTGTACAATCTTTCCCACACAAGCCATGGAATATTCTAACTAAGTGGAATGCATATGTAAGTAAAAAATCATGCACTTTAACGCATTTTAATCTAAGTCTTCATACTACTGTTAGAAGGTTATTGCGTGAAAAACTTAGTAATTAACCACCATAGTTTGTGCATCTTGTTTTATTTTATTCATCATTATCATATATTTTACCCATATGCATAGTCAACTTCTGTCATCCAACAAGTATTTTAGGCCCACTAGGGCCACCATGGGCCTCCGGCTCACTAGGGGCACCCTGGTCTGTTTGTACTTTACCAAACTTTTTTTTGGGCTCTTTCTATAAATTGTTTGAGATATTTATCTTTCTTTTGTCTACCTTTTCAGGGTTAATTATGAATTATCCAAGAACATCCTATAAATTAAATTTAATGAGACAATAAGGAGGGACCTAACATCATCTACTAGTACACTCATCTAACATTGAATCCATCTATGGCATATGAGCTCATTTGCCTACACTAGATCCGTCATGAAGGATAGGGCTAGGAAATCTACATCATGCTTCATAACATGAAGGATTTTATTCTATTCCATACACCATTCTATTACATTTTCTACAATAGTTATTTCTTGCTATTCACAATCTGTGACTAGAACAAGAGAAACCTAGGACATGGTCATACATACTTTCACATAAATCTTCATCAGGTCTGACATGTAGTGCAGTGCCTAGTTAGTAAGTCTGTCATAGTAGCAGTTGAGGTCAGTATGACCCATTCATATGAATTTTTTTAATTTAGGGTTTCATGTTTGTTTTGGTGTCTTGTAGGTATTTCTTTCATATTAGATTATTGCTACCATTTGGCATGGGAAAATGAATCTGATGTGACACACAACGAAGGTTGTAGATCATCTGTCAACCCTGTTAAGATCAGTTTCAGATATTTTTCATAGACAAAGGTGCCTAGATTGCAAACCAGAGCACCTACAGGCACCGTAGTCCTCCTCTAGGTTCTTTAATCCAGTTGGATCTTAAAGATCCATCCTTTTTGGGAATCCTACATAGTGGTTTCCACCTTGATATTTTCCAATCATCACTGTGACACTATCATGTAAGTAATTTCTATTTCAGCTGAGTTCTTTCCTCTTCCTCCTTGCACATTAGGGTTACCATTTATTTTTTCATATTTCTTTACTGCATTTAGTTACATTTATTACAACTATTCATATCTTACATTAACTATCCACATACTACATAGTTTAGTTAATTTTTATCAATCATTCTAGTGAACCTGACTATTTTCATGCTTAGGATCCTCATTTTTCCTCTATCATGGATCCCAAGGTTGTTGAAGTTCCTTTATCTAATTTATTTAAGAGCTATCCCAATTATAAGGATCTTTTAAAAAATCCCTAAACACGAAGTATTTTAATTAAAATACACTGGCACATGAGCTAAATCTTATGCTCGCTTGTTGATTTATTGAACCTAGTCATCCTCCATCTAAGAAACCTCTATTGGAGTCAATTCAATATTTATAGTATTTGTTTTAAGAAAAATTTAAGGATATGGAATAAACCATTACGTCTCTTATCTATGAAATCAATACCTTAAGGATGCTTCTCACTCACATGTTTGTGCTCATTTTACATCCTCTATGCAATCAATGACCACTACATGTCATCTAGTTTACCTCAAGACATGCCATTTCCTGAGCCTCTCATATTTGAGCATAATACTACACTACATTACATTATTTTTCATTCCTTAGTCATCGATTGATCACTCCACCTCCTACTCTTTACTATCCTCCTTATCGATAGAGAAATATCAATGTCATCTATATTTCAATTATCATCGAATAAATAGACATAATGATATTCATTTCCACACTTTGCCAGAATAATCAAGCATCTTGAGCATCAAGGTGTTATTTCATTTGTTGTAAAACATCTTGTTGCATGCTTTGTCCTCCACCTAACTTATACTATGTTATGTGAATACTGTGATCCTAATTATAATCCTTCTAAGAAAATTCTCTATCAGTCTCTTATTCGTTACATGCTTGATATTGATAATCCCTCACATGTGCATAATGACTCTTCTTATAGTTAAAAATATACTTCTCATATTTTTGATATTACTTCCCTCCACTTAATGAGCATCACGTCATTGTATCTCATGCACCCTTCTTCGTAATTACTAAGTCAAAGTGCACAACAACCTATAAAATAAATAGCCCATCTTTTTCAGTAGCATCATCAATACCACCAAGGTTGCCACCATTAAAGATTTCTTGTAATCTTACTCCACTTCCTTTTCCTAATCATTTTTTTAACGCAAGTACCTCTCCACTTATGTTTTTTGTGACATTTCGATCTCAGCTTTCCACCACTTTTGTTAAGGAAACTACTCCCTAACTCCATCCACTTAGTGTCTTTGAAAAAAAATATTCTTACATTTCCATAATATAGCCCTAATTTCACAAGGTCAAAATATATGAAACCATTGTCATTTCTCAAGGTTGTTCTGAATTATGCACTGAGACAATGCTTTTCATAGTGCACAATCCTTATTTGTAACCATTACAATTCCCTTACCTATATTTACTTAAGTTATCTTCTTAATTTATATATTTTAGGTATCTAGGAAAATATTCTTATCTCTAAATTTTAAAAGGACCATCAAGACATTGTGAATAACTTTTTTGTTGTAGATATTCCCTATATGATAAAACCATTCCATATGAGCAATTGTTTGAACCTATTATCATCAAAAAAATACATCACCCTTTGAGATTCCATGAACCATGGATTATAAATTAGTGTAGTTGGGTAACATCGGATTGTCTCAATGTGTCGGAACCTGTAAATGAGACAAACCTCTAGAGAAGGATGGTTTCTCTACCTAATCATAATGCTAAACTAATCCTAGAAAGAGAAAAAACAACTATCAAACATTGATCTAATATTCCAAGGTACCAGGGAGAGAGAAAGATGCATGAAATTAAATCCTACACTAAGGGAGGTGATAAAACCAAGAATAAGGGTGAATATATTCATAATGAGTGAAAATATGAAGAAAACAAAGTAGGAGAAGGCAGACAAAAGTACCACAGTCAAAAATAACATTCAAATCTCAATTTTTTCATGGAGCAAAATTGATTTAAGTCCTGCAAGAAGAATCAAAGTATGCATAATATTCCTGCAAATACAATGGAAGGAAAGCGATGGAATATAACTCAAGCTAGGGAAGGAAAATCCAAGAAAATAAACTATTTCTCAAAAGGATGCAAAATATATTACAAAATTGACATGAGGAAAGAGTGTTTTAAAAAATACTCAAATTTAAGGCCTGTGACTGAAAAAATCTCTAGAAAAAATTATACAGAGTTCCTTTACATTATAGAATGTATATGTTTTAGGAAAAATGAGGCAAATTTACAATATACATAAAAGAGAAAACCTCTATTTTGTTTCACCAATAGACAACCTATATTAAATATCTGAAAATGGGTATGGGAAGCCCTAAAAATTGACTTCCCAATGGAACTTATCTAGCAGGAAAAGACATGCGCACCATACCTCATTAAACTGGTTGTTGAGCTACTTAGTAATCCATTCATCAATGTTCGATCCATCGTTGATATTATTGTGTTGTCAGATGGTAACATTTTTCATTGTATCGGAAGGGAACAAGTCGGCCAAGAAAAATTCAGCCCATGAAGTGTCAATTTTCTATGTGTCGGCCAAAAATATTTTAACGTCTAGTAACATGTGTTGGCCCAATTTTGTTGTCGTCCAGTAACATGTATATGCCCAATATTTTTTTCAGACGGTAACATGTGTCGACCCAATTTTATTATCGACTAGTAAAACTTTTCCTTGTTACCAGTCAGTAACATTTGTACTACGAACGGATTACATTTTGTTCTTGTGCCCAATCCAAAATCAAAAACACACCACATTCTCCAAATTCTTCACTGCGACTTGATCATGCAACCCAAATATGGATTTTTCAAGTCATCACATTTGTAGGGGATGAAAAATTGGATAACCAATTGGTGAATCATGGGATGATATAACTTCTAGATTGAAAAGATCAGTGGCCTTGAAGTATCCATTGGGCATGGATTAAGCCTGATAATCTGAAAATTGGTCTAAAATTTGAAACATTCACCCCTTGAATTGACTAAAGCAAAGCGTGGACCTAAATTTGATATGAAGCTACCTGAGTTGGAAACTAATTGTTCCCAACAGAAGGCCCTTCCTGAAACATGAAAGTCCAACAAAAAAGGAAAAACTATGTACAAACATTAAAATCATACATTTCTAATTGAAACATGCAGAGTATACACAATACTTACTACAAAAGTAGACCTAGACTAATAACAAAAAACTATGCTACAAGCATTTGGAGGCATTAAAAATATAATATAATATCTATAAGGGAGACTCCACCTCAGTGGTAATGCTTTAGATAGATTCCATTAATTGTAATATGGAGTTCTTCTCATTCAAACTTTGACATATGGAAAGCATTGTTTATATTGTATCCTAACATCATGTAGGAACCACTCCATATCGCATTAAAATTTGAGTTCTTACTCAGTTTAGCCTTATTAGTATCCCACTTCAGGACCAAGTCTCCCTCTTGGAATTTTTTGGCTTTGTATTTCTTATCAAAATAACTCTTGATCAAAGATTGATCCTTTTCCATGGTTTGCATTGCTTGATCTCTCATTTCCTCCAACTCCATGAGTTCTGCATATATTAATTTCATGGGTCCAAAATCAGATATCTAAAGGTACTTGAGAACCTCCAATGCTATAAATTCAAAAGAAATGGTATTCTTAGCTTCTTTTCCATAAACTAGCTTGTAAGGAGAGCTACAAGTGGATCTCTTGGGTGTGATTATATCAACCGACAAGGCTGATCTAAGTTTTGTGTGCAAAGTCCTCTAGTTCTCATCTAGAGTCCTTCTTATAATCCTCAACAGATTCTTAATTGTGGACTCATCCTGGCCACTAACCCAAGGATAATAATTTGAATATTTGATTAAGTATATGTTATTCTTAACAACCCAATCAGAAATATTTACTCTGAGGAAAGCTAAATCATTATTAGAGATGATAGTGGAAGGGACACAAAATTTGGTTACAATTCCCTTGTAGAAATCCAATATGATAGACTCATTTACTTCCTTCAGTGCCACTACTTCCATCCATTTGGTGAAATAGTCAGTTTTTATGAGAATTAAATTTTGGCCTTGGCTTGTCTTTGGATTGATAACCATGATGAAATACAATCCCTACTGCATGAATAATTGGTGATACTGAAATTGGGTGGAGTTGAAGTGCTACTAACTTTTATTTTCATGTGAAAAATGCACTTTTCTTTCATTTCTTAATCCATGCATGGAAATCAAAAAATATATTAGGCCAATAGTAACCAACCTTCATCATCTTGAGGGTTGTTAATCGTGGATAAAACTGACCTCCAACTTCTTCTTCATGTAACTCATGTAGAACTTTCGCAATTTGATTAGTTTCCATGTACCTAAGTAAAACAATATTTACATCCTTTCTGAACAAAATGCCATCAATAAGAACATATGGAATGGATTGGATCCTGATAAACCTTCTCTTGGCCTTGATTAATTCATGAGGGAATTTACATGTTTGGAGGAAGTTCATAATATCTTGATTCCAATAAGGTGTGGTTATAACATCAAATTGTTGTTATCAATCATCTTGGAGCACTACAACAGCCCCTTTTTCATCCTTTGAGTTTGTGTCTTGATTTAAGGCTAGTTGCTCACACAAGACCCTATGTCTAGCCAATTTGGTCACTTTTATCTCTATATCACACTCCATGATATGGGTAATCCAACCTTCCCTTTTATTTTTCAAATGCTTGTTTAGGAGAAAATCTTTATGTAGACACCCATAATTGGATCAAGAAATTTCAATACTTAAATTGCACTAACTATCCCCTTTCCCAAAAATTGATGACATTTCATCAATAACAGACCATTTGTCTTCTATCATCTTTAATTAATTACATGTAACTAATTAATTGACCCTCTTATCACTTAGGATGTCGATTAAGGACTTTTATTTAATTAATGTCCACTTCTACCTAGGTCAATTAATTATTCTTAATTAATTATGACTGCTAGCCAAAATCAATAAATTACCATTTATTGACCCATTTTCCACTATTAAATCCCCTAAATCATACAAAATTTTCTCTAAAGAGCTTAAAAATCTTACTCCTAGCCTATTAATTAATTATCTTTTAATAATTAAAATTACCCTAGCTCCCATAAAATGCTAACTAAAGTACTAACTCACAAAATAACTCACCTAGCTTTGGTAAACAAAGCTAAAGTTACGCAGTCGTTCGTGAGAAGACCAACGACTATAGTTCCCAGTCTTATGTGATATTCAACAGTAAGAAACGAACTGTTCTTCACGCTCAGCGGAATTCTGGAATTTGTTGTAACCTGCACACCACTGAGAAGATGGGAGGACCTCCCTGTCAAATTGAGCCGTGCGCGGACCCTGATTCGAAGGATAACACCGAGCTTTGGAACATTATCAGCATTGGCGGCTTCACCAGCTTTGTTGAAAGGGTGCAGGGACATGATCAAAGTATTTCAGTACGCTTTGCTAAGGAATGGAAAGAGAGGACTATCGACTATGGGGGACAGAAAATTCTTGTCAATGAAGAGCTCATTGCTGAAGCAACTGGTCTCAGCCTGGATGGGTACCGCTTCTTCAACAAAAGGGTTATCAAAGAAACTGAAGAAAGAATATTTGTGGAGGAAGATGAGAAGCTTATATTTAGCACAACGGGTCTGCTTGTAAGCTCAATTCCATCACCGTTTGATGAGGTCACTCGCATGATGATTCGTTTCATCTCCTTGGAAGGTAGGTTTGTTACTGTCCCAGCTAAGCATCTCATCTTTTTAAACCATTTCCGTAGAAATAGATTGGTTTGCTTCCCTCATTATCTTTTAAAATCTCTTGAGCGCTCCATTTTGGAGTTCCAGAAGCATACCCGGGCGGTTCCCTTGCATCAAGGGCTTATTTTGCTAATTCAAAAATACTGCCTTCTCAAGTACCCCAGTCTTCCTTCCTCTCCTAGCCCGGCTCCCCCTTTGATGGGATCTGCTACTGCCAGTCCTGCTTCCCCCTGCTTGCCCTTGCTGCTGCCCCTGCCACCGGTGCTTGCTACCCCCATGCCGGCTGCACTGATTCTCCTTCTATTCCTCCTGTTGCTCCTCCTGCCACCCACCTCCCCTCTTCCTCTAAACGTCCATTCACCAGGGCTTCTAGGAGACTCAACCTTGAGATCTTGCAGCAGGGAAAGAGCCTCTTGATCTTGAAATTGCACGTGACCTGCTGAACATAAGTAGTGCCAGTCCCCCGGGAAGCATAGATGGATAACCCTTCTAAGAGACTGGAGGCCTTAGAGGCTGAGATAAAAATGCTGAAGGATGAGGTCAAAAACCTAGCTAAGAAAAAAGGTAAGAAAAGCATGGAGGGGGAAGGGAGCATTGACAATAGTTAGATTGAAGACATATACAAAAAGCTGACCTCCTTGGAATCCCGCCTTGGGAAGGCTAAGACTAGGTAAGATTACAACATTGCTGCCTTTAGGGCCATTGAGGAGTTCATCGTGGGACATGCCAAAAGTGTTTCCAACCTCAGCGGTGTCCCGGCTGCACTTTGGGGCAATGAAAAAGAGAGAAAAAGGACCATCGAGGAGCTCGATAAGATGGATGCTGCCCACATGACCGCTTTGGGTATGTTTCATGCTTTGAAAAAAGTCAAGATCAGTGTTGATCAAGCAGCCAAGAAGCAGTCTTGCATGCTTCTACTCCTCTCTTTTGTTATTCTTACTGTTTCTGGCTGTCGGGTTACTGTTTTTTTGCTGTTGTTTTGCTGTTAAGTCTCGCTTGTGTAGCTATTTCTGGGCTACGTTGAATTTCATTGTACTACTTGGACTTGGTTATTCCTGCTATGCTTCTCACTCTTATTCTGGCTTAAAGGCCTTATTTTGTATTCAAGGGTATAGTCCCTTTCAAAAAACTATTTGCCAATATTAAAAAAAACAAAGCTAAAGTTGCTTTTATATTTATCCCAAATTTACTAAATCTATAGCCTTACTCCAACTGGTAATGTATATATAATAAACCCCTCTCCTTATCTTTCTTCTTACACCTTGCGTGCATATAGCATAAACTATATGCATTTTTATCTTGAGCATTTCTTCATTAGTTTAATCTAGCTTCATCATCTTGCATACACACTCTCAAAATTGAGTAATATGAGAAGATCCAAAATGGCATTTTAACCATCCTTTTTAGATTCCATTCTCAATCCAACAAGGAAATTTTATCCATATTGTCTTCATACCACTAACAAAGTCCTTATACTTTATCAATCACATGAATTGATTGAAGTAGGTAATAGGCTTATATACTATTACAACACTTTTCCATTGGGAGAGGAAGATTACATCTCATTGTTACATCACGATTGCTTACAAAATGGAGTGAGCATTACAATAGGAAGCATATTGGAAATATTCTAGTGTCAAGTGGTAATATTTTTAATTAGATAAATACATGGGCATATGTTAGCACACCCGGTAACGATTGGTCCATAGTCGTTATGAGCATGCTAATGTCAAGTTTTATGACTTTACCTCAAGTTGAAGGTCACAAAAGGAAATCATGCACATGGTAAATATATTGTAATTAATGTCAAAATATTTTTTCAAATGTAAATGTTTTCATTAATTTTTATAGGTGTCATTGTGATGGGTTGTCATTAATTTGAGGTAAGAAACTATGAAGTTCTATTGGTACCGTGTCTTGAAAAGCTGAGTTAGTTGATGATATGGTGGCATATTTTGACATCATTCCATGTACACATGCAAGCGTTAGAATGGGTTTCACATGCACAATTAGGGCTGCATGTATGTTTAATAGGGCATGTTATTTATCTTAGGTCTGTGCACATGATTTCTGTGTCACGCAGGTGCTTCTCTTGCCACACATACATTGCATGTTTGTTTTACCCTTTGTGTTTCTCTTTCATAGCCTATGCATACATTTATAACTACACACAAGTGCTTCTCATGCTGCACATGTGTTGTTTTGTGTCTTTACAATCTGATTCTTGTCAGACCCGCACATACGTAGTTATGTCCACATCCTCATCTCTATAGCCACGTGTATGTTCTATTGTTTGTATTTCTTTAGTAGTGCAGCGTATATGATTTATGGTTCGTGCATATGATGTTATTGTGTGCAAGTGTCATAAGATCCACGTAGGCACTATCAGGTCCACGAAGGTGTGATCATTCAAAGTTTAGTACACTCTTTTAAAGGTTTTGTAAAATTTGATCATTTTCTTACTAACATCTTCGAGGGTTCCTAAAGCTAATTATTGTTTGCAAGATATAATGATTCATGTGTTTTTATAACTTGATTAAATGAGTTTAATGAATGAATTGTTTTCATTTTCTAGGATAGAGTTATGTATTCTCTTCCCTCACACATTCTCGGTGATCTTGGGAATCAGAAAAAACCCTAGGCCTTTTCCACACTTTCAAAACACTTCATAAAATTTCTTTATTAAGGGAATGAATGAAAACTAGGTTAAAACAAATTTATTTACACTTTTATTTCACAAGTGCTCTACATTTTCTTACACTTTTATTTCACCAGTTGGAATTTTCTAATTTCTTTTTAGCAAGAGAAGCAAAACATACATCTATTAGTTATATAATCTTCCCTACTATATCACAAAATATATGAGTAGACCAAGAGACTCAAAGGGTAGATTCCTTCCAAAAAAATATTCACAAGAATTCATAACATCCTCTATTCAAAGTAAGGAAATTGATCAAGAATTGGAGGAACCACCATTCCCTTTCAGACAAGAAACATAATTGCCATTTTTGGAATTCTTAGATCAGTCACCTAAAGGGAGTATAAATTTTAGGAGAAGGCTTATTACCCAAGATCTATTGAGGGCAAATTTTTGTTCTCAATTGAATAGTCAACCTCCTACTCCTAATTTTTTACCTTCCCAAAAGCATACGGCTTACCACATTGATTGGGATGAAAATTCAGAAAATATTTTTGAAATGGCACGAACAGCTAAGGGAGTATCTAATAGGACCTTTACTTATCCAATCCAATTGGGAGATGATGACACATCAATGAAAAATATCTCACCTACACATTTATCTACCTTCAGAGGGATGTCATCTAAATATCTTGACCAATTTCTATTTGAATTCAAGGTGTTATGTTAGACCTATGATTATAAAATAGATAATAAAAAAGTCAAGTTATTTCCACCCACCTTGAAGGATGCAGCAATGAGGTGGTTCATGGGATTAACATCCAACTCTATTAGCACTTGGGCACAAATGGAGACTTCCTTCCTAGATAAATACCAAGATTATTGCAGAGGGAGAAATAGGAACGAAGAATTCTTAAAAATCAAGAAAGAAGAGGACAAAAACATAGAAGACTATTGAGACAGATTCCTCTTTGTTAGCAATAGATGTGGATTTGTGGTTACAAAGGAATTAAGTAAAACCATTTTTCTCAAAGGTTTGGATGATGAATCTAGAGAATCCCTTATCTTGATAGGAGGGGGAGACATTGATCAAATAAGAATGGATAGAATTAAAGAGATCTATAGAAGTTATTCCAGAACAAGAGGTGGACATAGAAAAGGAAAATTAGTAAAAAATTTGACTCCATATATGAACAAAATAATGGATGAGTTAGCATACTTTAAAACAAACATTTTAGTGCAATTAACCTCTACTATGGATGGATTACAAGCTAATGCAAATTCCAAAACCGAACCATTGGCTATGTATTGTCATAGATGTAGGAAGAAGCATGCATTAAGAGATTGTCCTTTAGATAAAATATAAATGTGTATTATACGTGAATATAAAGAATATGACATTGATTTTTGTTCTTTGTTATCTATCATTAAAAATCAGATTAAACAAACTAGGGCCACATCTACAACTAAAGAATTGAATTTTGTTTAGAGACAACCTAACCAAGGGTAGTTTATGCCAAGATCAGCTCCTAATCCAAGGACAATGCCATGGACTACTCATGCAATACCAAAAAATTGGGGACAACCACCTTGGGTACCTCAACCAACTTGGAATCCTCAAGATTGGGTAAATCAAGCCTAGTCTGCTCAGGGACATCAACAACCATGGGCTGGTAATGGAAATCCTTATGCTTGGTCACAACCTATATGGAACCATAATTATTCCTAGGGAAGAACATATCCAAATCAGAATCAACAGGCCATCATGGGATCCCCTACATATAATTCACAAACTGAGAATGTATCCCAAACACAAATGCCAGCACAACCAGTAGAAAACCCCAAAAATAAACAAATAACTCCTGTTTATGGAACAGAAACTGAAAAATCAGTTGATTTACATGTTATGGATTGTAAGGATATTCAAACTATATCTAGGAAAATCATTAACAATCCAACCCTTATAATCACTGAAATGACAAAAGAAAATTAGAACCCTAGTATTGTTGTACCAAAAGAGGATATAAAAAGAAATGAAAAGGAGCCAGATAGTAACACTACTGAGACTCCATTTCCTGAAAGATTCAAAGAAGATATAGAAATAAAGGATTCTGAATTGGATCTGGGATTAAGGAAACTGAATATTGAAATACCAATGTTACAAGAAATTAAAGATATTATAGAATTGAACAATTTGATCAAAATGTTATGCATGAAAAATCATAGAAGAAAGAGACAGTATCCCAAGACTATCAAAGTAGATGGGAAACTTGCTTATTTATTAGCAATACAACTATTAATTCCAAAATACGGAGATCCTGGAAGTCATGTTATTTCTATCTCTATAGGAAATAAGGATGTACATAATGTTTTGATAGATTTGGGAGCTGCTATCAATGTAATGACAGTGGATACTCTGAAAACATTACCATTAACGGGTATACAACCTACTAATACCATATTTCAAATGGCAGATTAGTCTGTAGCAAAACCAGAAGGAAGTATTGAAGATGTGGTGGTGATGATAGAGTCATGGGAATATCTAGTTGACTTTCTTATATTGCAGCCAAAAGGTAAAACATTGGGTTATCCCATTATTTTGGGCAGACCATGGTTAGCTACAATTACTGCTATTACAGATTACAGGTCAGGTGATATGACAATATTGAATGGTAAGAACTCTAAAAAAAGTTCCTTATATCCTACCACATAACCTTTTACTAATAGTCATGAACAATTATGGGTTGATTCTCCTAAAACTAATAAGAAATTTTTTTCTTCTTTAGCTACGATCACATTACAAGATCATGTAAGAGAAGTAGAAGAGATCATTAATCCACCATTGGATGAGAACCTGTTATCTTCAGTGTAATCACAAATAGTTCCAAAACTCATGTACTTAGTTTCAGAACCCGCAAAATTAGTTCCAGAACATACGGCTATAGTTTTGGAACCACTACAGTTAGTTTTGGAACCACGACAACAATAGTTCTCTTTGATTGAAAATAATTTCACTCTAGAGGAATGAGATTTCTCATGGGGAGAGGATGAATTAGTAGCTTCAGTTTCAAGTACATCAGAAAGTGGTGAAGAATTTATGGAAAGTAGCAATGACGAGTAATTTGGCCTGCAAAGAGATGAGTATCATAATTCTCATTACTGTCCTTTTTCCATTATTTTTTCTCAAGGAAATTTCAAAGATGTTGCTACATACCATATGCTGTTACCACATGCATGTCCATTAAATAATTTAATGAAACCATTTCCACAAATTAGTTCATCACATATTGGAACCAAACATGTTGAAATTCAACCAGGTAAAATTTTAAACATTAATAGCTGGTTAAAGGAGGATGAAGAAGCTAAATTGTTTGATGTTCTAAAAAATCATACTAAATATTTTGCTTGGGATTACAAAGATACGAAGGGGATTCATCCAAGTATCTTTACTCATCACATCTATATTGAAAACACTAAACCAATTAGATAGCCTCATAGAAGGATTAACCCAGCTTTAAGGGATATAGTCAAACAAGAAATTGAAAAACTATTACAAGTAGGTTTCATCTACCCTATCTCAGATAGCCAGTGCGTATCTCCTCTTGTAATTGTTCCCAAAAAGAATGGAAAATGGATAATATGTGTTGACTATAGGGAACTAAACAAAGCCACAATGAGAGATTATTTTCCCTTACCATTCATAGATCAAGTCCTAGATAACCTTTCAGGTAAACAATACTTTTATTTCTTCGATGGATTTAGTGGGTATAATCAGATCAGAGTTGTTGATGATCGGGACAAAACTACATTTACATGTCCATAGGGAACCTTTGTGTATAGAGTGTTACCATTTGGTTTATGCAATGCTCCTGCAACTTTCTAGGGTGTTGTACTTGTAATCTTTACTAATGTAATAAATGATTGTGTTGAACTATATATGGATGAATTGACTGTACATGGGGATAAATTTGAAGATACTTTAAGAAATCTAGATATATTTTTAAGAAGATGTGAACAACACAACCTATCTCTTAGTGATGAAAAATGTTTGATGATGGTGGATGAGGGAATTGTATTAGGACACCATATTTCACAAAAAGAAATTTAGGTGGATAAAAAAGAATAGGATGATTTCAGATTTACCAAACCCTCAGACTCCCAAAGATATCAAATCATTTCTAGGACATGTTGGGTACTATAGACGCTTTATAAAATATTTTAGTAAAATTTTTGCCCCCATGTTTAATTTTCTAACCAAGGACTATGAATTTCTTTGGGATGAAAAGTGTCAACATGCTTTTGAAGAAATTAAAAACAAATTAATCAGTGCCCCAATATTACAAGGTCCTAATTGGGAAAATCCATTTCATATCCAAACAGATGCCTCAAATTATTCCATTGGTGCAGTATTGGGATAAAAAGATGAGGAAGGAAAAATGTATGCCATTCACTATCTTAGCAAGAATCTTACTCCCACTGAAAAGAATTACACCACTACTAAAAAGGAATTTCTTGCTATAATTTATGCAATCAATAAATTTAGAAATTATATTATAGGGTACAAGATATTTGTACACACAGATCATTCAACAATTAAGTATTTAATGAACAAACCAGTGGTTGGAGGAAGAGTTAATAGATTCTTATTACTTTTGCAAGAGTTTGATATTACCATTTTGGACAACCTAGGTAAATCTAATGTGGAAATTGATTTTCTATCAAGAGTAACCACCACAAGGGAACAAGATTGAGTCAAGGATAACTTTCCAGATGAACAACTATTCTTACTGCTGATATGGAAACTTATCTTTCAATAGGGAACTTCCCTCCTTCTTTCACTAAGAAACAAATAAAAAGTTAATTAAAACTAGTGCATAATTCAAATGGATAAATATAATTCTATTTAAGTGTGGTCCTGATTTTGTCTTGTGCAAGTGTGTAAGAGAGGATGAAGTTTTTGACATCCTCACGGGATGTCATGATGAACCAAGTGGAGGAAACTATTAAGTAAAAGGAATAGATCATAAGATAATTGGCACTGGTTATTATTGGCCATCTCTGCACAAGGATGTGAAAAGATATATCAAGAGGTGTGATCCTTGTCAAAGGATGGGACAACCAAATTTTGCCAATGAAATGCCTCTTCAGCTTCAAGTTGTGGTTGAACTATTTGAGAGATGGGGATTGGATTTTTTTGGTCCCTTTAATCCTCCTTAATAAGGGAAGGAATATATTCTTGTTTGTATTGACTATGTGACAAAATGGGTAGAAGTGCAGGCATTGACAAAGGCCACTAAGGAAGCAGTTGTTGATTTCCTTAGGAACAAAATTATGATCAAGTTTGGAGCACCAAGGAGCATAGTTTCAGATCAGGGACCACAATTCGTGTCTAATATGATCCAATATTTTACAAATTATTACCAAATCAATCATAGGAAGTCATCTCCTTACCATCCATAGTCAAATAGAAAAACTGAAGTAACAAACAGAGAATTGCAGAACATCCTTACCAAAATGGTTAAATCTGGGAGAAAAGATTGGGTAAAGATACTACCTGAAACTGTCTAGGTGTATAATACAACTTGGAAAACTACAATAGGGCTTTCACCATATGAATTAGTCTATGGGAAAAATTCCTTGTTGCCTATAAAATTTGAACTTCAGACATTGAGGACAATAGTGAAGGTGGGAATTGAATTAAATATAGGTAAAAAAGAAAGAATCCTTCAACTCAATGACTTAGATGAATTAAGGTTGGAAGAACTTAAATATATAGAGATTAATCAAGAGCAAATGAAGTAGTGGCATGACATACCTATCAAGAAAAATCAATTCAAACTAGGAGATTGGGCATTACTGTTTGACTCTAAGTACCAACAGTTCAATGGAAAATTGAGAACCAGATGGTTGGGACCTTATCAAATTGATAAAATTTTTGACAATGGTTATTTTTAGTTACTTCCCATTGATGGCAGTAGCAGAACCCTTCTGGTAAATGGACATAAGCTGAAACTCTATAGGAAGCCTCCCACTAAGAATGAATTTTTTGAGGAAGATTGAAGAAGACAAAGAATTTGATCATATGGAAGAACTTAGTTCTTCCAAAATGATCAAATAATTAGATGATAGATCAAGAATAAAGGGAAGAAGATGAAAACCAAAAAATGGCATCTTCTTCCCAAAAAAAAAATTAAAAAAATCTCTCAAGGTCAATTGAAAACCAGCAAATGGCGGTTGACCTCTTTTTGGCTAGTTCAACTAAAGGAATTCTTTTGAATTCCATCTGTCTTATCTAATCATGTTTTGTTCCACTTTTAGGAATGATGAGTCATCATCGCAAAAGGCTTACATCATCAAGGACGGTAATTATGTCTTTTAACCTATTTACGGTTGATTAAATGTTTGCATGCGTGATGTGACTTAATTTAAAAGTAGGTATGATGAGTCATCTATTTATACATTATGATTACAAGTGTGTAATCATAATATTGATTTTGATGGAATAAGTGGTGGCACGGTTATCATTAGTAGTCATTATTGCAAAAATCAAGTGAGTAAAGATACAAGAAGTATCTTCAGGAAGGAGTAGTGAATTGTGTTGGTATTCTGATGCAAAAAACAAAGAATTTAGACATTCCATAGCTAAGAAGTATTGTTCCGTAGCTAAAAATAGAGGTTCTGTAGCCAAGCCATTAGTTCCAAAGCTAAGGAGAAGGCCTACAACTAATTCAGATGAAGTCAAGGAATACATATCTCAAGCCGATATGGGGATTAAGAAGAAATTAGAACTAGAGGATGATTCCCAGCTGCTTATAGCTGAAGAAGTAGCATCCATCTTTGAGCATGCAGGATGGCTTGAATTCCTGAAGAAATGTTGACGGCATAATGAATAATTAGTAAGAGAATTTGTTATAAATCTAGAACAGTCTAGGAAAAAAGTAAGAAATGTCTTTATTCCTTTTTCTATAAATACTGTAAGTAATGTGTCTAGAGTACCCATTGTTCATGTCCCACAACCTATAAAGGGGACTTTGAAAGAACTGGTTGAAGTCTTGCTGCAAGACAAAGAAGTTGAACCCCAATATATCTATAATAAAAAGATCATTATAAAAGGGATCAGAAGGGCTAGCTTGCCCAAATGCTTTGACAGGGTTGCATTTTGGATAGTAGAATATTTAACCTGTTATGGTCAATTTGAGTTAGTGGGAAAAGAGGTCTTAAAAATGCTCATATATCTGAAGTATGGAGCCACCAAGCCTAAATACATAATAAAACTCCCAGGGTTTCTTTTTTATTCCATTTAGACCATGGCTCAGAGATATTCTTGTGGTGTTGGAAGAATTAGACTTCATGGTCTAATTCACTTGATATGCCAGCACCATTTCTTGTCAAAAAATAATGGAGAAGAAATTTGGGATAAGTTTCTTGGCAAGTTCAAGAAAAACCCTAATATTATCAGAAGGAAAATTCTAGCCCAATTCTCTCCTTTAGCTAATATGGAAATTGATTCCCTTGTAAAAGGACAAAGGGAAATGGAAAGAGAAAACATACCAAGGAAAAGAAGGTCGGTGAGGAAGATAAAAACAACAGAGCCTTCTGTACCTATGAAGGAAATTCCTCCTTCCATAGTAGCTTCAAAAGAACCAATATAAGTCTCTGACTGTGATAGCTCACCCACACAAGAACTAGAAAGAACAGTAAGAAAAATTTCTAGACGGAAATTCACTACTAGGCATGTTGAAATTCCCCAGATAAGAAAAAGTCATAAGACGTCAAGGGGAACTCCAGAAGTAAGGAGTGATCAGGAAAGGATGGAAGAGGAATTTGATGACATTTTGGGCAGCATGGCCATGACTCCACCTAAACCAAGTCATGTTGAAATGGATAGAGGAGAAGAAATATTTGATGATCAAGATTTTCAGGAGTTGGTTGAACCTTCAGCAGATCCATATGAAGAAGAAGAGTTCACATCTAGGATAACAAAAGGAAAAATTCCTTTAATAGAGGAAGAACTCCAAACTCCTCAAATAATTTCACAAGAAGAGGAAAGACAACAACTTAAACAGGCTCTGTTCTTGTTTAGAGAAGAGCTTATTATTAGAGAAAAATATGAGGAATTGGACTTCCTCAAACGTAAATTGGAACAAAGTGAAACACTCATTAATGAGCTAACAACTCAGCTTGCAACCAAAATTGAAGAATTATCAGCAACCAAGAAGTAGCTGATAGAGAAAGAGGAAGAGTTCCTGACTTCCAGAAAATAGAGTGTTGTGTCCACAGCCTCTGCACAGACTGAGTTGACCTATTTTCCACTGAAAAAATAATGGGATGATATTTGCAAAGAGATCAGAGAAGCCAAAACATAAAATGAGGAATTAAAGATGAAGATGGAGGAAGAGATAAAGGTAAGAAATGAAAGGGAAGAAAATTTTTATAAGGAGGAAGGAAATAAATATAACTGTCTTTCCAAAATTCATATGGTCTGTATTAAGAGTGAGAAATATCTTGCATGCAGGAGACCTTCTCCTACATATAGTGTGTTTTTGGAAGAGAAGTTCATTCACTGGTAGTTGTCAAGAATTACACGTGGGCTCCCACATTAATCACAAGATGAAACTGAATTCATGGTAGCTTACTCTCTATCCAGCTCTAAATAGAAAAATCTCCTGTGTGAATTTTATCTTTGCAATTATATGCTATAGAAAAACACATGATTTATGATTAACTTATATGTAGGGGATAGCCAACTCAATGCATTAGTCTCTCTTTTGCAAAACCAAATTACATGGAAGAAAAGAGAATTTGAATTTTTATTAAAAGCCAGCTCAACATTCTTCTACATGAGAGCTCATTATGGTAAACCTCTTGCCTTCCTCACACATTTTAGAACTCTTGCCTTTGATAAGAGATTCAAGACATATTACGCTGCTATTCTGTAAAAGAGTATTGATGCCTTCACCTCCTATGAGGAGAAACAAATTGAAGATATTTATGAAGGATGCTAAAA
Organism: Taxus chinensis; assembly: GCA_019776745.2. NCBI lineage: Eukaryota > Viridiplantae > Streptophyta > Pinopsida > Cupressales > Taxaceae > Taxus > Taxus chinensis. The sequence continues at coordinate 840,821,191 of CM034149.1, read as the reverse complement.
AAGGTGGGAACTCCTTACTGTTGCTTTGAAAAGAAGGGAAGTAATTTCCCCTACCAATCTGATATGGAGTTTAGAGAGGGCCAAAGTATTATGCACAATAATTCCCCAAGTCAATGAAACCTATAGCTAAATATGGATGGGAATGCGAACGAGGCCACCTCTACTTCTCACCCCCATGTCTCCTTGGCAGAAAAGAGAACCTCAAGACCCTATTGAATTTGAAAAGTGGGAGAGGAAAATAAAAAAAGGAGTTGGGTAAATTACATTTGAGCTTAAGCATTGGAAAATTTAGTTTGAGCCATTTGATCTAAGCAATCAAATGGAATGCAGAACATATGATCCTACTTTTTAAGAATGAGTTTGTAAAGGGAATTAAAAACAAGTAAGTCTAGGGGAAATGATGAGGCCAGTATATGTACGATTAATGTATAATATATGATCTCATCATACTCTCCTTTTGATTAAGTTTGATTGCATTGTGTGACTTTTAGTTGATCTGATATGAGTTAGGATGTAACTATCTGTCTTTTTATTAATTGTGATCCTAATGTTAAAAACTCTGAAATTACTAATATAGTGTGTGTTTAAATTTAGTTTTGTAATAAAGAAGGCCTAATCAGTAGAGGAAATGAAGCAGGTGGAGTTTAGTATGTTTTTGATAGCGTTTAATCCTACACAACTTAGTTCATGAACTTCTAAGCTAGTTCCAGAATTCCATCACACAGTCATCATTTAGTTCCGGAACTTTCAGACTTATTTCTGGAACTCCAAAATTTAGTTCCGAAATTTTTGGAATTAGTTCCAGAACTTTTGGTGACAGCTCCAAGACTCTCACAAATATTGGTTCTTAATAATTTCTTATGGTTCTGGAACTTCTCCAAAGTTATGAAACTGATGGGAGTTATCTATTTTAAACCACATCCGGAAATTTTGCATCTACAATCATGAAGGATGAGAAGATTTATGAATGCAGATCTAGGAAGAGTTATCCTACAGCTATCTGATCAACTGCCATCTAACTCAGCATCTATTCTGGGTAAAATTTGATTTCATCAGAATCATTGAGATAGTTGGTATTGTAAAATGTATATAAAATCATACCTACATTAGATAGAAATAGATAATGAGAGATATCGAACAAAGAAAAGAAATAGATTAAGTATCCAGATCCAGTACATTTTGTAATACGTAATGTTTTCATCAATAAAATAGCCATTCTGATTTGAGAGAATTCTAAGTTGTTAAAATCCTGATTCAAGGAGGAGAAAGGGCCCACTCCCCAATGGACCAAGTTATTCATTTATTTGGTATTTATATTTCTTCAGCAAATAGCTTAGATCTGTTAATTTTGTATTGATTTAGTTCTTTTAGTTAAATTCTAGTGCATCATTGTTCCTGCAGGTATTTAGATAAATTTTTATATTTCTTGCAATTGTTTTCAAGCATTTTAATTTGAGTGTTTACCTTCAAAAGGAAGTGTGTTTATTTTCCAACAGCAAGTGTGTTTCCTTTTCACACGGTCCTTTCAGCAAGCTTTCAGTGTATTTTATTTTTGGCAAGTTTTCATAGTTTGATTTGAATAAGGTTTTACCAAGAAGACATTAAGACATTAAAGAGATCCCCTAGAAAATATAAAAATAGTTACAGTCAACTACTAGATTAGTTAAAGTACTCTTATTGCATATAGATTTGGACACAACCCTGGTTTGATATGACATCAACAAGAAGTTGATTAAATTAAGGGAATGATGACACCCATCACTTGCCCTGTTCATCCAAAAACGTCTCAGTCTGCATGGTTTGAATTTCTTTGTCTCCCTATATGGATTCATGAAAGATTTTTCTTTCATTTGGGTGCCATGATCAGTCCTTTCCTTTACTCAAGGATCACATTGAGTCTAGATATTGTTTTCCATTCCTCTATCCATGAGAAATAATTTGTAATTTGGGCGTAAATTCAGGTTTCTCCCCTTCCTTTTGTTTTTCCATAGTCATGTTTTCCCTGTCAATTTTTGTCTGAACATATGTGGAAACGTGGTTCATTTTTATTGGATGTGACCAGGTGGGTCTTTTTGGTGAAATTTTCCACCTTTGTCACATTTGTACAAAATACCAAATTGGCCCCACGGCCCCAATAGGATCTAATTGGATATTCAGCAAAATTGAAGTGGTAGGGAAAAATTCTTAATTTGACCCCGAAGATGGACACGTGGCAGTTTTTCATGTTACAAGTGGGGAGGCAGGTCGGCGGAACATTTTGAAGTTTTTTCCCTCTATGTATGAGAAAGCAAATTTATGAAAAAACCTGCAGCTCCATTGGGGCCCGCATTAAAAGTTAGAAGTGGAGAGGCGAGTTGTTAGAGCATTTTGAAACTCTAAGGCCTACTTCAATGCAAATCTTGTCCACGTGGATGGCCGACACTCATCTGAGGGTCTGCCTCTCGGTCCTACCTTAGTAGTTACACCAAGGAGACATGTGGAGGCTTCCTCTGACTCCTCTCTAGACCTAAAATTTTGAATAAACTTTCTAAGGCATGGGACATGTGGAGGGCCCATACCTGTTTAGGGACCTGCCCCTGTACTTTACTTTTGAAAGAGCGCCGAAGGGAAAATTGGAGGTTTTCGTTGGATCCTACCCATAATTAGACTTTTCTACGGTCAAAGAAACTTTCTCGGACCATAGGCACGTGGGGCCTTCTGCTGGTCCTTAAACATTTTCAACAAATTTTCCTGGCTAAGTCACGTGGTGAGCCCTCGATTGTTTAGGGTCTCTACTTTTGGGAATGATATCAAACATGCACTAAAGAGACACGTGGAGGCTTATGCTAGTTCCTTTTTATACTGAGACTTTTTCAAAGGATAAAAGGTAATTTTCTTGGGCCTAGGGCACATGGAGATCCTGCGCTCGTTTGAGGTCCCTCCTCTAAAATTCATCTTTGAAGTTGCACCGAATGAACATGTGGAATCTTCTACTACTTTCTCTTTTCACTTGGCCTACTCAAACTCATAGTGTAGGTAATGTGGGATAATCTGTACATGGACAGTCATTTCTGAGAGGCATCAATGTAGGCATCCATGCAAGGGTCATCATTTTTCAAGTTGTATTCTCGAGGGTGAAAAGGATTGCTTGACAAATCTAGTTGTACAGAGCAACCTGAAAATGATTGAAAAGGGGACTTCTCACATGACAGAATAAAATTATGATTAGAAGAATTGTCAAAAATTTGGAGCATGGCATCCCATTCATTAGTCAAGGGTCTGAGAAATGTGATCCGTTCATGATTTTTCCGCTCGACAGCTTCAAGTGTAAATTTTTTAAACATCACTTTTATGAGACAAATTGGTAACAAGTAAAGTATACCTTGAATATTCTACTTTTTGGGGGAAATTTTGGGATGAGTGAGTGAGTGAATTATACAAATGCAATGACAATAATCTTACAAAAGGTTGGGGGTTTAATTATTATGAGAAAAATCGAGAAACCCCATCTTCACGAGAGATCATCTGAGAAACCTGTTAATCTCTTGTTTTTTTATATTTGATCACATCAAGATGGTTGTGAGTGTATAGCCATTGACAAGCTCTAAGACTATTCAAGAAACTTTCCCCTACTGATAAATCTAATAGATCTCGAATTAATCTATCTTGATCTTGGGAAAAAATGTGTATGCTTTTATTTCAGAATGTATTCAAATGGTTTTTATGTTTTTGTTGTAATATTTTGTTAAAATCCCTCGAAATCACACAGTATATCATCCTTGTGATGGTTTAGTGGCATTTGCAATTTCATTATGAGAAGAGACATCATACTCTAATGAGATAAATAATTTTAAATCACTTTACTGTCATTTTGTTGATAAAGATTTTTTGTAAGCCTTTAAGTGTATCTTAGTCATGAGGAACAAGGGGTCTTTAATTTTTAATTGAGTATTTATCTCAAGCCTTCGTCTTGAATTCTCAAATATTTTTTGAAATTGTGAAGATCTGGGGCTCAATTGGTGCACAAATTCTAGTTGAAGGAATATTTTGGCTATTCTAAAGCATTTTGTCTGTTAGTCTTCCAATTGTTTTAAAGGTTCTCAAAGATTTGGTGAAATAAAATTCATCCTGCTTAATTCCCACCAAAACTTTCAAATAACCATGAATCCCACTTGAAGTACCCCTGTTTGTGCTGTGTATCCACAAATGAAAAAATTCTACTGCCAAAATATACACAAGAAAGTAGGTTTTTTAGTGTCTTTAGTAACCTGAACCTGGTTTAGAAAATATCTCCATTCTTTAGAAGTGAAAACTTGTGAGAATTAAATTTTGGGGAATTGATCATATTTTCTCAAGCTTCCCTTGAAAATTATGTAAAGAATGACTCTTCATGTCCTTCACCAACAAAGGTTACAAAATGGGTCTTCTCACCTTGGTTAAAAGGCACGACATAAAGCAGTGATGATAGATCAAATCCTTTTATATGGTGTTATACATTTCTCTAATGCCTAAGTGACAAATAACCAGCTGAATCTCCTCCCTAGCTACAAAATGACTCATAATATGATTAGTTTGTCTCTAAGTGTCTTTCTAATTCTTTGATGTTGCTCGACCTCCAAGGGAGAATCAATTTGGATATCAACACCATTTTGCCACCGTTTTCGGGGACTATTTGAGCATGAGACCTATTTGTGCTATAAAAACACCATTTTGGCATCGTTTCTAGTGATTATTTGTGTCAAAATAACACCATTTTGGCACCATTATCGGAGATTATTTGAGCACCGGGATCTATCTCACCCTGTTCATTCAAAAATGTCTCAGTCCGCATGGTTTGAAGTTTTCTCTATCTCCCTGTATAGATTCATGAAAGATTTTTATTTTATTTGGTTTCCATGATCAGTCCATTCCTTTGGTCAAGGATCACATTAAGTCCAAATATTATTTTCTATTCCTCTGTCCATGAGAAAGAATTTGTAATTTGGGCATAAATTTAGGTTTTTCCCCTTCCTTCTTTTTTTCCACAGTCATGTTTTACCTGTCAATTTTTTTCCCAATATCTATGGAACCATGGTCCTTTCTGATTCGATGCAACCCAAAGGGTCTTTTTGATGAAATTTTCCACCTTTCTTACATTTCTAAAAAATACCAAATTTTCCTTGTGGCCTCGATAACATCTAATTGGTTATTCAACCAAAATGATGTGGTAGGGAAAAAGTCTTACTTTGACCCTGAAGATGGACACTTGGTAGTTTTTCATACTACAAGATGGAAGGCAGGTCGGTAAAACATTTTGAAGTTTTTTGCCTCTTTGTATGAGTGAGAAAAGTTATGAAATAACCCACAGCTCTGCCAGGGCCCACATCAAAAGTTAAATGTGAAGAGGTGGGTCATTGAGGCATTTTGAAACTCTAAGGCCCACTTCAAATCAAATTTGGTCCATGTGGAGGTCCGACGCTCATCTGAGAATCTACCTCTAGGTCCTACCTTAGTAGTTGCACGAAGGAGACACGTGGAGGCTTCCGTTAGCTCCTCTCTATACTTAAACTTTTCAAGTAGCTTTCTAAGGCATGGGACATGTCGAGGGCCTGTGCCTGTTTGGGGACCTACCCCTGTTTCCACTGGATCCTGCCACTAGTCCTTAAAATTTGTCAACAAATTTTTCAGGTTGAGACACATGGTGAGCATGTGCTTGTTCTGGGAACCATATCAAAAGTATGCCAAAGAGACACGTGGAGGCTTTCGTTAGTTACTTTTTATACTTAGAATTTTTCAAAGGCCAAAAGGCAATTTTCTTGGGCCTAAGGGACATGAAGAGCTTGCGCTCGTTTGAGGTCCCACCTCTAAGCTCCATCTTTGAAGTTGCACCAAATGAACACATGGAAACTTCCGAGGGTTCCTCTTTTCATTTTTCTTACTCAGACTTGTAGCATAAGTAATGTGGGATAACCAGTGTATGGACACTCGTTTCTGAGTGGCACGAATGCAGGCATCTATGTGAGGGGACTCATTTCTCAAGGTGTATTCTTGAAGATGAAAAGGATTGATTCATAGACTCAGCTATACATATCCACCTGAAAATGATTGGAAATGGGATTTTGCGCATGATATAATAAAAGAATGATTAGAAGAACTGTCAAAAATTTGGGGCATGGAATCCTAGTCATTAGTTGAGGGTCTGAGAAATGTGATCAGTTCATGATTTGTCCACCTAGTAGCTTCAGGTGTAAATTTGTTAAACGTCACTTTCTGAGATGAATTGGTAACAACTAAAGGATCCCTCGAATATTTTTCTCTTTAGGGGGAAAATTTGGGATGAGTGAGTGAGTGAATTGTATAAATGCAATCAGAATACTCTTATAGAAGGTCAGGGGTTTAATTCTTACTAGAAATTTTGAGAAAGCCCATCTTCCTGAGAGACCATCGGAGAAACTTGTTAACCTCTTGTGTTTTAGATTTGATCGCGTCAATATGGTTACGAGTGTACACCCATTGACAAGCTCTAAGATTATTCAACAAACTTTCCCCTACTGATAAATCTAATAGATCTCGAATCAATCTGTGTTGATCTTGGGAAAAAATGTCTCTGCTTTTATTTCAGAATGTATTCAAATGGTTGTGATGTTTCTATTGCAATCTTGTGTTAAAATCCCTCCAAATCACATAGGATCTCATTCCTATAATAGTTAAGTGGCATTTACAATATCATTATGAGAAGACCTTTAACTTATAATGAGACAAAAAATTTAAAGTTACTTTACTATCATTTTGTTAATAAAGATTGTTTTTAAGTCTTTGAGTGTATCTTAGGCATGAGGAACTAGGGGTATTTAATGTTTAATTGAGTCTTTAGCTCGAGCCTTCATGTTGAATTCTGAAATATTGTGTGAAACCATGCAGATATGGGGCTCCATTGATGCACACCTTCTGGTTGAAAGAATATTTTTGCTATTTTGAAGCATTATGTCTGTTATTCTTCCAATTGTTGTAAAGGTTCTCAAAGATCTGGTGAAATCAACTTCATCTTTCTTAATCCCAACCAAAACATTCAAATAACCATGAATCCTACCTGAAGTACCCCTGTTTGTGTTATGTATCCACAAATGGACAAATTATACTACCAAAATATATAGAAGAAATCAAGTTTTTAAGTGTCTTTAGTAACTGTTATCCATATTTAACCCCCTAGGAAAAATATTCAATCAACCACAACCCTGCATTGAAAGAATAAGAGAGGAAACATTTAAATCCTGCAAACAAGTTGCAGAGGGACTCTACAATGGAATGGTGGGGCCTATAAAGATTTAAATTACCCTGTGCGAGAAGCAAGAGGAGAAATGGCTCTGTCATGTGAATCCATGTCTTAAATATATTTGAAAGACTCAGGAAGGCTCTAAAATGAAAAATAAGAGTCGGGGAAGGAGTCCGAGCATTGTCATAAGAACCAGTGGCTCAAGGAGAAAAAAAGATGAAGTTTCAAAGTTTTTCAGGCTCGAGACCATTTAGGAAAGAGTCCAAAATTGACTATGTATGGAAGATCCAAATTTCCTAACAACGCTTCTCCAAATATGAATCCAAAAAGGGAGGATCAAAAAAGTGTTGCATCTCCATGTATCCCAAGTTGGAGCGGAGGTAGGGTCAAATGGTCAATAGAGTCAAAAGGCAGCAAAGGTGGGTCTAAAAAATTGGCTAAGTATAAAGTGTAAGCAGAGGTCGCCAAGTTTCATCTTGGCACATCTCCAAGAGTTATTCCAAAGGTAGAGATCCAAATGAGTGCAAACTCTCCACATGGTTCAGAGCCCCAAAAGTTGTGCAGCCGTTGAAAAAGTATTCGGCCAAGTAAGAAGAAGGTAGGTGTTGGCTTGGTGCAAATCAAAGATGGGATCCCAAAGGCGGGGACTAAAATTTGTGCCAGTTCACCATGTAGCCATGGGCTCAAAAAAGGTTAAAAGGGACCATTGAAAGGTCCACAGACCTGCAGTGGCTACCAAGTGTCAACTTGGATCTCCTTTAAAGGAAAATTTTTAATCGATCTTTCAAGTGAGTGCGGTGCCTCCACATGTCTAGTCTCAATAGGGGACAAAGTCACTTGAATAGTCAATGCATGGGGCAGGCCAGCATAGGCTGCCAAGTGTCTAAATGGTGATGATTTAAGGATTGAATAGAGAGAGGGTCTCCAAACAAGTGCCAAACTATCATTTTTCCTAGGTCAAGAGATGTGACCCCCGCTAAGCAAAATAATTGGCCAAAAGCATATAAATTGGGTATGAAATAGAGGAAACACCACGTGGCAAGCCTAAACTAGCAGCACTAAAGTGAGGCATTGGGGGGAAAGATGGTTTTTGCCCCTTGTTTATTCCAAAAGGTGTAAAAGTTACAAATTAGGCCACAACTCTGCTGAAAGGAAAAAGTCAGCATTTGAGCTTGAGTCAAGGTCAAAGTAGGGAGTCGGATGAAAAGGTGGAAATTTTCCTTTTGTCAAAAAGGAACAGAGGTAAAATTTGAAGTGCATCTCCCCAGCCAACCAAAGGGTGCCACGTGTCCAAGTAGAGCGTCATGGCCGCGGGCGTTTTCTGAGTTTTGCATTTTATAGAAAAGAGGGAAAAAGATAAATTACGGACCTGTAAACCTGATTTTTCCCTAATTTGGCTACCACGTGCCCCATATTGAAAAGGAGACCTATTTTTCAAACCATTTTCCCACCCATTTATATATACCCTGATACAAACTTCGAAGGGGCATATATTTCGACTCCATGCTCGAAATATTGCAAATATTACACCATTGGAAACGTCTCGATGCCCTCAACCCCATGGAAACATAAAAACCCATTTTCACAGTGCTTGGTAGGTATAAAATGAAGAAAAGTCTTCAAGGCCATTAACACAGAATCTAATCTCTTTATCTACCAGATCTTATTTGATTTGATCCGCTGGGGAACCAAAAGTGACATATTGTGGGAAGATTTGAAAAATGCATTGATATTCAATGGTTGATCTTTCAAATAGGGATTCAATGTGTATCTAATGGTGGTTGGAGAAGGATTCAAATTTTCCCTCTTCTCTCTCTCTTATTATTTCTATATAATGTAACACTTCCTTTTTCCATAAGGGAGAAATTTTTTGGGCATAGAGAAAATTTGTCAAATTTCTTTTCTCGACACCATTTTTGAGAAGTGAACCTTCTCCTACACCTAGAAAATGCATTTGTTCCTCTATTCTATAAATGTAATGGTCTGTGCACCTTCCAGAGCAATAAAGACATGTTTTTGTGGTGTTCTTCAAGCCTTTGCATCATCTTGTTGTTTATTCATGCCTCTCCCTTACAGATTTATTTTTCTGTGCATGTATTTCACATTTTTAGGTGTAGGATGTTGTGTTTCATGGAGCTTAATTGTGAATTTGATGATCTAGTTTTTGTTACTTCTATCTGACCTGCCTTATCTACATTTTCTCTGTTTCTTCCTCCCTCAACAGAATGTCTCGCTTCCTTGCTGGTGTATGACTACTTTAGTGTAGGCTCTTTTTTTCCCTCTTTCTCTCTTCTTGGTTCCTTAGAATGGTTAGGATAGGTTAGATTTAGTTTTCTTGCACTTGAGTAGCTCGTGGCAGGTAGTTTAGGAACAAGAACTAGCTTCCTCCAAAGGATAATCTTAGGTTTACAAGTCCCACAACTTGAAAGATGATCTAATGTTATGCAAATCACACCAAATGGCTCTTCCTTAGAAAATAAGATCTATAGAACTCATTTGGGGTTGTTGTGATTTTACAGTAATAGTAACTGGAACCTAGTTCAAAAAATATATCCAATCTTTAGAAGTGACAACTCATAAGAGTTAAATTATGGGGCATTGATCATATTTTCTCAAGGTTCCCCTTAAAATTATGCAAATAAGGATCTCTTCATTTCCTTCACCAATAGATGTTACAAAACGGGTCCTCTCACCTTGGTCGAAAAGCATGATTAAAGTAGTGAGGATAGAACAAATCCTTTTATATGGTGTTATCCATTTCTCCAATGCTTGAGTGATAAAAAGCCACTTGAATCTCCTCCCTAGCAATAAAAAAACTCATAATATGATCAGTATGTCTCTAAGTGTCTTGCTAAATATGTGATGTTGCTCGACCTCCAAGGGAGAATCAATTTGGATACCAACACACCATTTTTACACCCATTTACATTCATCATTGCTTGAGACTAGATGGTAAACATTGAATGTGTTAGTACGTCTTCACATCTTGATACCCACGTAAAGATGTCTCATTTATAGCTAGGATTTTTCATCATCAATCTTCATTTTAGGTGTTACTTTGCTATCATCATCTCGATAAAATTTCAATACATATATCTTGTTTCTCGCAAACTTGGTTTAAGTTTCAAGATTGTAGTGTTACGCTGCTCGCACACTAACAACTCCTTGGTATATTTTTTCTTTATCTTCTTTCAAAAATTACCTCAAACTTGAAAAGTGTTGTTTTTAATTTGGTAGTGTTGTATCAATTATATTTTGATACTAATATATTACTTTTCTTAAAATTTTGAGTAACATATCTAAGTGGAATTGTTGCATTGTTCACACTTGTAACTTCAAATTTTTGGGACTTATGACTTGTTTGTATATAAACTAGTTTTAGTATACTTTGATTGGAGGTCACATAAAATTCTTGTTAATAATAACCCATTTTTTATCTTAAATTTGACTTAGGTGTTGAAATTGAGTTGATCATCTTGCGTCGAACTACCTTTGAGACACATTTGCACAAGTAACATTTCCCTGTAGATTGGATTTATGTTTCAAACTTGTGTGACTGTTCCTTGTGATTGTTCATCGTGTATACTTATGTTTCAAGGACAATAATTTTCATCGTTTATTATCCTTTTCACTCACAACTTTTTATCCAAACATTTTTGGATTATCTAAATTGTGTTATCACGATATATGTTTTCTTTAGAACCCCTTTGGAAAATAACACAAACATCATTTATAATTCATGAAAATTATAGTTTGTTGTCGTTGTGTTTCCTGAATTGACATGGAACTTCCTTACATTTAAAGTAATTCAATCATACAATCTAGGTCTAGGCATTTGGACCCAACAATGCCAAAAATGAATTATTATTGCATGGTTCCTCATAATTATGACAATAAGGAGCCTAGGTTTAGGAATTCATGTCAAAACATGCCTTTCACAACTAAAACTTGATTGGTTATTCATTCTAGAGAACTCAATTAGGTACCTTGTTCCCCAAATTCATCTCATAGTCAGTGGTATTTTTTGGATGCTTCTGGCCCAAATTATTATTCGGGTTCTCCCCTCTATTATTTTGATTCTAATCTGAACTATTCTTCTAATTCATCTCAATCTCTTGAGGATTATAATACAAACCATCTTTCAGATTCCTCTCAGTCCTTTGAGTTTCATTCAAAAAAAATTATTCTGAGTATCAAATCTCTTAAACAATGTTGTCCTCCTCTAAGGGTTTGTGTCTCCACAAATTATACCCATCTTTATTATAATTTGGCTCTTGGGTCATGATCCTACCTTTCTTTATAATACCCCCATCATAATTATAATTTAACTCTTGAGTTGTGGTCCTCCCTTTCTTTACAGTAACCCAATAATAATTCTAATTAGACTCTAAAGTTGTGGTCCTCCATTTCTTCGGAAGACCCCCATTATACTTGTAATTCTTCACTTGAGGTGTGATCCTCCCTTTCTTTGCACTTGACCCACTTTATTATTCATCTAATGTGACCCATATGTCATAGTACTCCCTTTCTTTGTAGGACCTCTTTTATCAGTTACCTCAACAATGAATTACTCCATTGAATATCTGTGTGACTCAAATTTCCTCTAATCAACCATCCAAGTCTACTCCTATATCACAATCTACTAACTGGTTATGTGACCATATTTCTTTACCTGCATTATGTTGTCTTATAGGAAATATAGTACTGACTTCTTCCAAATCCCAATAAAATCGCATTCGTAAGACATCTCCATCCAAGTATAATTCATCTCTTGAGTCATCTTCTTCTATCAATAATCAAAAACTAATTTTACATATTACACACGAGTTAGACTAGTTTCTTATAATCCATCTACCACGATCGAAGCACGATAACCCATACCAATCAATTTCTTTCATAATCAATAATAAATTAGAGAATTCATGGGGTTACACTATGACATACCTCTAAAATACTATGAGAAGGGATTATCTTTTGACCTCGATACATTCACATATTATGGGCAAGACGTTTATTCCTTTCGTCAGAATAAAATTGAAGATCCTAAGACCATCAAAATTTATCCTCTTCTTATTATTCCATTGTCACCATCCCCATTACATGGAGAAACTCATTAGGTATGTCATATATCCCTACCCTATGTTCTTATCACCCAATTATTCTTTACATATCACAATTCCTCAATCACAATATTTCATTGGGTCACCTCTAGGTATCCCTTCATCTTCTTTAGTATGTGGGTCACCTCTACGTATCTCTTCATCTTCTTCTATATGTGTGCCACCTCCTTGTAGCCCTTAATATTATTTTTATGGGTCACCTATGGGTATCCCATTTTATTCCATCTTGGGACCACATCCTAGTATCCCCTCATCTTTTATCTATGGTACACCTCTTGGTAGCCCATCATCTTCTATGCAAATTGGATCTGGACAACTTTCTGATCACTAAGATGTTGTTTGGGTGAGGTGAGAGCATACGGTGGGAAAAATTAGATCACCATGATTTAGTGCAAAGAGAAAGAAAAATTGGCCCTAGAAAGTGCTCTGATACCAGAAGTGAGGATCCTACTACACTAGTTTACTAATCACAACAATTTTATCTAGAAATGGAAACAACTTGCAACAAGTAACTCAAACAAAATAACTTGAAATGATGTTGCAAATAACTCATAATGAAATTGAATCATAGGCATCTTCAAGGGGGTATGATCCTTTGAGAAAGATCAATACAATATATTTCTAGATGCCTCATTAAGCCTCAACACCTTCTTATATACTAATTCCTATCCAAGAAACTACTACTTCCCACATATATGGGATTATTCAAATACATTGAAGGGGACGACTTAAAAAGCATATGTGTCCAAAGTAACGAGTCTACTATAAATAAAATAGAAAGGTAGCAAAAAAGGTTCCTAACAATGGAAAAGTTGAAATGGTGGCAAGAGGAAATGTTTACATTGATCGAGGAAGGGAATTAGAAGTGTTGGTTTGGTTTTCATGACACTTTTTTTTATAATTTTACATCCTATAAATTTAGCATGACAATAGTTGGTTCTTACTCAAGAACTTATTTTCAATTAGATAAAGGAAAAATGGATAAAACATGAACCTCATTTATCTCATGAGGGATAAGACTAGCTCCTTATATTGGGAAAATAGATTCAGATAACACACACAAAATACAAGAAATAAACACAATAAAGAATAATATCAACAAACACATTACAAAAATAGAGCCACACAAGGAAAGGGAAACAATCCACAAAATAGAGAAAAACAAAATAAATTTCCTATGGTACATGGGGTGATAAGCCACTTTCACTGTAGTAATTTTACTCTTTTTGAAGTTACACATAAAAGGGTAGCACTGAATGATTTTTGTTTTATAAACCCATTAACTAGTAAAATGAGGTAAAACCCCTTTGTCAACCTCTTAGGAAAGATAGGTATTACGAGAGGTCTTCAAGTACCTAATATGGATAGATCATTTTGCTCTATTCCCTGAAATTCCATTTCAGATTTCCAATCTATTGTTACATTCATTTGTCCTTGTAATTTCTTATTTTTGGTTTTTTCACTATCAAAAGATTGATTTCTGACCATTATAGGATCACCATGTTTGCATTTTTCCTCATGCTCTCCATTAGGATAAATATCCTAATTAGTAATGTTCTCCATGGTTGTTAATTCTGTGAGATTATTATTTATATATATTTTTGAATTTTCAACATCATCATATACCTCTTGAAAAAATTCAAAAAGACATCCATATGATATTTAATGATTTCTTTTTATTTATATTCATCATGAATGCAATATTCTCCAAAAAATGTGAAAGAGGACCCATTTTTACGTTCACACTCATTAACCAATGTTTCAAGAGGAACATTGAGATATTCTATTTGTTCCATATCATTATTGAGAATTTTTACGTAAAATGTATAATCAAAACTAGACTCATACTTATATTTCATATTCATAGCATAGGTCAAGATTTCATGGCTTAGTTGAGGGTCTTCAGTTTTTTCAACAACCTTTAAAATCTCTTGCACACATTTCTTATTTAAATATATCTCATACTCACCTTCATATTAATTTTAAAAAACTTCATATGGGGTCTCGGGGAGATGATTGGAAACATGGAAATCACATGGCCATAACTCATTTTAAAAATATTCTATCTCATGATCCACATTTCTTATCATTGTGTGGTTACTGTATAACAAGTCAAGACATACCAGATATTCATAATTTCCAATCAGAGAAATAATATCCATGCTGAATTAAAAAGGTAACCTTGCAATTTTGGATACATCAAATCATCCTCATGTTCCTTGATTGGCTATTTCACCGTCAATATCTCTTCCATGATGATAGGAAGTCTAATTTTTTTTCTGAAGTCATGAAATAGTCACAACCTCTTGAATCTTGATACAAAATTTCTTCCTTTGTGTCATATCCCTTCTAAACAATATATTTCATCTTTCTTATCAGATTAAACTTATCCAGCGTAACTTTGACTAGTATTGTGTTATTTGACTAGTCCATATTTATATCTCCACAAATTTATCCATAGAATATTCGACTAAATAACATTTCATATGCACTTGGAATGTATACCGCTAGTATTTTGTCATTGACCTTATCAGGAAATTCTAAAAGTTCTACTTGAGCATTGTTAACTAAACCAATGAGAGGTAATTATTTTATCTCTATAGATTATCTATGAGAAACCACTATTAAGAGGGTGAGACCACTAGCATGTGAAAAATTTGGATGCATGATATTATTTGAGGCACAAAATTAAATAACATAGTTATTAAATTTGTATCCATTGGTTAGCAAGTAGAGGCTGAAGGGGTTAATTTTCAAGAATAGGAAGATGTGGAGGAAAAAGGATTCTATGGTAAAAAATTAATCATATTTGGAATTAACTCTTTTCTATTGAGGTTTTTAAAACATTACTTCTAATTGATTCCTTTGATAAATTGGACAAGGTTATCAAATTTCTTAGGATGTGTCCCTAAATACTAAAATTCAGAAATTTGGAGCTTGGAAATCTTTACATATTCAACTATGAAAAAATTGTACTTAGAGGAGGCTGAAGGTGTAGATGTAGTTACGAGAGGATGACTACTTCTTGGAATGGAATTGATACTATTTTTATTCATATCATTAAATTTGAATGTATAATGGGGGTAAAACTTAGAAAAGGACAGGTAGAATTACTCATGTTAGAAGAGGTGTGGAATTTTCATATAATTTAGGATTCTTATTCATTTATTGCATGTGAGAGGGTAGTGGTGATCTCTTTTTGTTGTTGTTTTCCTACATTTATCACTTGAGGATATTTGAATTTACAACAATTATCCTTCACTTGAGCCTTTGAACAGGTGAACACCACATAAGAATTAATATTCATATGATCAATAGTTTCATCATATTTATCAACTGAAGAATGGGTATATTCACAAAAACCAATTTTTCCAGATGATTGAATCTTATCAATGGTTGAAATTCCCTCATCATTTTCATATTCAATTTCATATTTATCTTATTATTCTTCGTGCCTTTCTTCACATCTGATATTAGTAGGACGTGATTCAAGAGATATTATTATTTCTCCTCCAACTATTATATTTAAATTAATATTTAGATTTGGATTTCAATAACCTCCTCTCAAAAAGGTGGATTTTCCAAGTTCCTTCTTAATTAAATCACATCATTAGCCAATTGTTAAATAAGAGAATTAGTCAGAAATTATTTGGAGGTTTGACCTTTTTTTCTTACTGTTTGGATTCTTAAATTTCCCATACAAAATAAGATAATCTTCTACTTTGATGGCATTTTCTTGGGAATTTCTATGATTTTAAGATTAATCTCTCCAGAGGAGAAATATGACATCGAATTTTTTTGAATTTATAAATAATCACCTGTTGTTATCATCAAATGATGAAGCTTCCACATGTATCAAATGTAAAACAATATATTATATCATACCACAAATTCTCTCATTATTTGGTTCGATTATTTATTAAATGGGAATAATTGAACACTAATTTATTGATATTATTTAGCTTATTTAAATCTCTCTTCAAATTTAGTTCGAATATTATTCTAATTTGTGATGGATTGAGAGGGAAATAGGTAGAACTAATGATATTATTTATCTTGTAGTGATTCCACAAAAACAATTATAGAAACATATTCATGTTCAACTCCATAAAATCCACATGAGGTGATGAAAGTTGCGTGATGTTCTTCATTATGTTGAGTGACATCACCTTTGAATTTGGGAAAATTTGTTTAGAATCCCTTCGGTAATTCATGGAGAGGTGGTGTGAGAGAAATTAGATGAGTATTACTTCGTCGCAAAATAGGTGGTTGAGGTTATTCCATTTCTTATTCAGTTTATTCTTCAACTTCTTCTTTTGGTGAATATAACGTAATGGTGGTGCATCTAGATATTTAAGTGGAAATCAAGTGCATTTATTGGTTACGCAGGTATCGGATTTAGACAATGCATGAGAGAAGTAAGAAAGAATATCCATGTTTAGATATGGATATTTCTTTGAATATACTAAAATGGGATTGAAAATAACCTCTCAATTATCCAATTCCGTATCTTGTTGTATCCACTTGTGAGAAGAAACACCTAACAAGAAATGGAAAGGACATAAATGTAAAAATAGTAGGATTTTAAGTGTCAATTTCAAGGGTTTTTAACTTTTTTTGGGGATTTTAATTTTTATGGATTCAGGATGCAAAATAACTCAAGGAAAATTGTCTAATTATATATCTTTCTTCATATCCTTTCAATCTTGTAAGAATTTCCTCATCAAGTATCCCCTTTAAGATACAGTCATATCTAGTATACAAAGAACAACAATGGGTTAGAAAAAACTAATGGCATTGATAGAACATGTTTGTATTTCCGACTTGAGAAAAAAATCAATTTCCCTAACCATATAACAATCCTCAAATTTACTAACCACATGTGCGGAATTAGGCCTTCTTGATAATTAAAAGCTACAAGAATATATCGATAATATTCCATAAGGACTCAAACAAAGTAATGAAATCTCTACTAATATTTAAAGGAAGGACTTAGAGGATCCCATAGGGTTCACTACTTGAACCAAGATAATGCCTATAAACTGAATGTCGTAAATCCTAGTAGGGCTTCTATGACATCCTAGAGAATAAAAAACCTATAAATATAAATACCTTATCTTAAACCCTTTTTTATTTCGTAAGTATGTTCAATCCCACAAGATTCTTGAGTAAGAAATATTCCAAAAAAAGTCATATACTTCATATTCAAACTAATTACTCTCTACTGAGTGAGAAAAAATATAGTTTGTTCCTTTTTTTTTTCGTGACCGAAAGTGAAATTTTATAGAAAGAAAAGATAGTTAACCTGTAATCAAGCATATTATCTCCAAACACTGTTATTTTCACATACACATGTTAATTAAAACCATGGCATTTATCTTGTTTTATATAGAAAAGAAGATGTCACAACATGGTTTTCTTGAATAAGAAGGTCAAGAACAACACTTTGAGGGTTCCAATAAAAATAAAGTAAACAAGATGCATTTCAAAACCCAATCCACTCTTAAAAATATTAGGTAATGATAAAATAAAAGATCTCGATTTCTTAAAAAAGAGATCATTGATAAAAAAGATACAGGATGATTGGTCTTTTTACATGGAGATCATCAGATCTATAGTCCTATTTTTTTTGTCAGAACACAACAACTTCTATCGTTCCTTAAGTCCCTTTTTCCTTCCAAGCCCTGCCTTCTTTTTCTCTTTTCCCTCCTTATACGTTCTTATCACGCACTAACCGGTAAATTTTCTTACGTTTCGCCTTCGCATTTAACATCTTTCTTAAAACCTACTACTTTTGTGTTATTTTATTTTCACTACATAACCATAAAGTTATCTTTATATTTTAATAAATGTTTTCACTACTTGCACCATATAGTTATTTTTTAACATGGAAAAGTAAACATGGTACCGGAGTACAAGTTGGAGATGGAGAGGAAACTAAAAATAATGCGTCATACGAATTGTATTTTTCTTACTTGTGCAGTAAGACAATCAGATCTATCAACCAATAAATAATAACGGTTGAAATGTATAACCTTCCAAATTTATAGCATTAATAAATTTGTCCTTCATCTAACCCCATGCGACCTTCCTAGTCCCACCATTTTGAACTTTGACATCCTTTACGAAAAAAATAAGACCCTTTCTCATTAATGATACGGGGAATTTTACAATGAAAAATTACAATTGTCACTTACGTGAATAGGATGAAAGAGACTAAAGTAAAATTTAAAATGGAGAATTAAAATTAAGAAGGTAATGGAAAGAGGAGGGAAGGGAGTAAAGTGGCAAATTCACATGAGAAATCCTCATGCTAATGGAGACTTTAGCTCCTGATGGATTCTTAAAATATTTTCATTACTCTTGACCAGGTGTTGAAGCCATAAGACTTATATTGCAAACACTATCATTTTGTGAGATAATGGACACAATTACAACCATGGAATAGTGTACATAAAATAATGATATATGGTCATTTTTTTGTGACTTGAGAAGGACAGTTAAAAATCACTTCATGATGATCTTCTCATATCATGTTCATGATGACCATTTCCTTCAACTTATACACCTGTTATGCAACATAGAATAATTATCTTGGTGATCCTATCACCAAATGACCATGGTGATCTGTGATCTCTCATCCATGACCTTAGTGTTCATGTTTAAAGATTGTTGGAATTCTAAAAGAAGGTACACTGATTCACCAAGAATGTCATTAGTCACTATAACATTTCAACAAAGCATTAAAGCCAGTTCACACAGGAAACTTCATGGAAGATCAAATTAAGAAGTAGATGATGACACCATTGTTAAAACCAGTCATCAGGCAGAGATAATAGTATTTTACAGAGCTATCAGATTTCATATCAAATTCCAAACATGATAAAAAATACAGGAAATCTTCCTATCATTTCTATTTGTGGGATCAATGCAAAGAAAAGGGAAAATTATAAAGGATCATGCATTGTCTAATCAGATACATAACTGTTTGGAATCAAGTTCCTTTGTTCTTAGCAATTGTGTGTCACGTA
>CM034149.1:840775468-840791514 GCA_019776745.2 Taxus chinensis | reverse complement strand
AAATAAATAATGGATGAAGAATGGGTGGAAATGGATTTAAAAAGGTCTAGCACCTTAGAGAATGGGGTCGTTAACACAAGTGGAGTTGGCAGATGTGGCTTTGTATCAGGCCTCAACATGATGAATCTCAACAAGAACACATCAACTTGATGAACTGATGGTAAGGTGCTTGCATACTGTCCCACTAGACATGCCAAAAGCTCTTGGGTTGAACGTGGCTTAATATCGTTTTTGATAATGAGACACCTTGGAAATATGAGAAAATATACCTCAGTTTCCCACCGGGCCTATCCAAACTATTTTTCCATAATCATAGAACCCGCAAATGGCCTCGTATCTTAGTGAGGACTTTGATGTGATTTCCAACATGGACCACTCTCTTTCAACTTGGAACCTGTGGACCTGAGATGGACCTCAATAGAAATATACCTACCAACGCTACGTGAGTGTAGATGATTCTTATATACCTAATCTAACTATGGCAAGGAGACATGGAGAGAGAGGAGAGAGAGGGTGAAAGAGATCCTATATTAAGCAGTGATATACTAGAGAAGGAAGTGGATGATTACAATCCACGCTGCCTGAAGTGGAGAGAGGTGAGCAGAGAAGGGGGTGGACAAGATGCACCACAAACATGGCTCCTAGAACCTCCAATATACATTAGAGTCTGCATAATGCACCCTGTAATGACGAGAGGTAAGAAGAGACAAAAAAAAGAAAGGATTGACAGAAGCATCATGAAACATATTTTGTTGCTCCAAAATTTACACGGTACATCATCAGTGGGAAAAGGGCAAGGGAATTCCATTACAAATCCATGAGAGGAGTCTTAGACTCTGCATTCTACCCTAAGGAAGAAAGAGAGAGGGGGGAAGGAGAGAAACAATGAACAACAGTTTGAAAATGCCCCTCCTTTACAATATATAGAAGAATGAGAGAGAAAGAGAGAGGGAAAAATGTACTCTATTCTAACCACCCATGCAGTCCATTGAATTCCACCTACCATAATGAAGAGTCTCACTAAAACACCCACATCCCCATCATTTCCCTTACTTGGGCAACAAAGAGACCCATTCTTCATCATGGTGGTAGGTGGGAGACTTTAACTACCCTCGAAACTAGTGGGACAAAACATTACTGAAGGCATGTGAGAAGCTGACACCAAGATCTTTTAAAAAAATCCCCTCCCGCCCAATCTGAGTTTCCAGTTGAAAGATATGTCTATCTAAAGATAATAATCATGAGCACACAATATTTAAAGGGTCTGTCCATATAGGGTCCACGTCGCAGCCTCACGCATCTTGAAGATTCAGCCCCTACCTGTTACTTCTAAAAATTGTGTTGGATTTACGTATGGTAGCTTTTTGGGATCCTTGGTTTCCTTTTTATTCTCCTCGAGTCTCTCCTGTTAGTGTAGACATTGTGCTTAACCCGAGACATGTGGAGGGCTTCGTACTTGTTTGGAAACTGCTCCTAGATTTTCTTTTGAATTTTCCCGAATAAGACATGTGGAGCTCTCTACAGGATTTTGGAATTTTCACGTTTGACTTTACCTTTTTGGAATCTGACCACGTGGTAGGTTGGTTCTCATTTCGGGACTGCCTTTTGGGCCCCACCTTTGAAATTACGCTTATGAGACATGTGGTGAGATGGCACACGTTTTGGGGATAGCCTCCAGATTTTAGTTTTTGAAATTGTGTCGTGTTGACACATGGATCCTTCCACTGGCTCTACCTTTGCTTATACTTTTTCAATGTTCGCTTCTACCTTTTTGGGCTTTAGACACATGGAGGGCCAGTGCTTTCTTAAGTCTCCACTTTGGACTGAACCCTTGAATTTGCACTAATGTGACACATGGTGTCTTCTTCCGGTTCTCTATACTTAGAAAATTTGGGCCTCAATCCATTTGACTTCTGTTGGACCCAAGACACATGGAGAGCCTACGCATGTTTGGGAACCCGTTCTTTGAACACAACCTTGGTCTTGCACCAATGAGACATGTGGAAGCTTCCACCGACACTCTTATACTAAGTTGTTTTAAATGACTGACTCTATCCCATTTCGAACCTAGGACACGTGAAAGCCTCGTGATTATTTGGAAACCCACTCCAAACTTTACTTCTGAAGTTGCGCTGATTCGACATGTGGCACTTTCCATTAGCTCTATCCCATTTTAACTTTTCAACTGTCACCTCTGGCACTTTTCACACCTGTGATACGTGGAAACCTCAAATTTTTTTTGGGATCTCCATTTTAGATCCTATATTTGGATTTGTGCAAATGAGGCACGTGTCAGCCTGCATGGGTCTGCAATTTTTCAATGGATGATGACACCCCGCGGGCTCGCCAACCCACACTTGAAAACTACGACTTTTGAGAAAAGTGAAAAAGTTTCAAAGTCCCATGTAGACCCACCAGCCTGCTTTTAGACTTGGGAAAAATTTCCTCCTCAGCCCCGTAGACCCGTTTTTAGCAAAAAAGTCATCCTTGGACCCGCCGGTCCACATTTTCCCATTTTGGGCAAAAGACCTCTTCGGGCCCACCAACCCGCTTTTTCCACTTTGTAAAAGTAATCATTCTTGGGCCCGTGGGCCCACAATTATACTTGTGTATTTTTTCAAAAAGGGAAAAATGTCTCCCACCACCCCGTCGGTCTGTAATTTACATGGAAAAAAATATTCCCTAGGCCCGCTGGCCAGCTTGGGTGAAAAATCCCTCTAAGGCCCGCCGACCCGTAACTTGAAAAATATAAAGAGTTAGAAGGAATTATTTATATCTCTGGAAAGGGGAAGAAAATTAATATCTTTTGGAAATTCTTTCAGGGGCTTTAAGTGCTTGAAATATGTCAAAATTGAGGTTGAATCACAAAACAGGAGAATGGTGTCAGTTGACCCAAAATAAGTGTGAGCTTATTTTGGTCAACACTTCTTTCACGAGTCTCACATCTAAACATTATCTACAACTGTTTCTTCTACCACTTCTTATTCAAAATATTCTTCTTTATCACTCTCCTCTTCTAGTATCATGCCTCCTCTATAAACAATTTCTAAATCTCCCAATCTACATTGTATATTGATCAATATGACAACCCACTCATTCTCTCTAGGTTTTCCTCTCTGACATCCTCTTCTTATTATTTCTTTTTGAGTCATATTTATATTCTTCTCTCTCCTTCTTGAAAAATTTTGTTTCATATTTTATTTTTTCACTCAACCTTTTGTTTTGGATACCACCTGATGCAGAGTTGCAGCCCAAACATCATAAACACATCAAATTTATTTAGAAAAATCTCTCAAAGTTTCATTATTTCTTTAATGAAAATTTAGTTATAAGAACTTGTCTATATACCCAAAATGGTGTTCTAGCTTAAGAACCCTTAAAATACTATTGAAAAATCTATATTTCCCTCTAAATAGTGTATCTGAAATCCTTCATACTCCTCTAATTAAGGAATTAACAAGAAACTAATAAAACTCCTTATATCACCTTTTAGGCTAAGCCTTCTTGTCACCAACGCTACTTTTCCCCAAAGATTATTGTTGGGAGATATATAATAGGTTTAAAAAAACAAAATACCATTCATGATACCCTTTATGGGTCTCCATTATCCTCACGGATTTTTTCCCAATATAATCAATCTAAAACTCCAAATATCAGAGTTTCATAGATCTAATGAGGTCTCTTAACAAGCTAGTTTATAAGTTATTCTACTTGCACGTGTCCAATGAGTCTAAAATTTATTTATTATTTTTTATGGGGCTATATCCATGGTTATAAAAATTTGTAATCCTTGGAATGGATTTGAGCTCTCACAAATAAATAAACAATAATTTGTATAAAACTTGTCCCCGCTCATGGTCAAGAGCATAATAAATTGCATAGCTTTTGTTTTATTAATTTTCAAGGCTTTTAATCAATTATACATTGTCTTCCCTACCTCCCATTATTTTTTCACCAAGTTTCATCTTAATAAATAATCTACAATGAATATTACAATATTTTAACCAGTATATACACCGTTTAATTATCATAATAGGTATGTTAGAGAACTCATAGTAATCTATACAAATATCAAAGGAAATGTATTGTTAGAAACATTCATTTCAAACAGAGGGATTTCAAAACTCATAAAATCTTTGACACTCACTTTTATTTCATCCAAAATACACATTTATTTACAATCAAGGATTGTACAGTCTCATAATATATCTTCGACATGTCTCATCTCATGTCTATCTTCTCTCTACTCTTAACAATTCCTTGAATCTCTCCCTTCATTCTTCCCTATTATTTATATTCTTCTCTTCCTTTATCTTATTATAATTATCCATCTTTTATTCTTGTGGTTTATAGTTACACAATGTGTAACTTCTCTTCATAACATAATTACAAGGGTGATAGGACATAATAGACTCACATGAGAATTATGAGAGGTATCATAATTATTATAACCCATTGTATAAGGTCTTGATATATATTCTAGCACCTAGAGAATATTTTACAAGTTCAAATTTTATCAAATATAAAAAATAGAGGGAAAATATAAAAAAGATATAATGTAATGTAAGGAGAAGAATGAAGATGGAAATCCATCCAATAAGTCACCTTAAGATAATCTAGGACTACTTCACAAAACACTTACGAAAAACTATAGAATTCCCTTTATTCCCTTGCATCAATGACTCAAGTTTTTTGATTGAAGTTTTCGTGAATTCATTAATTTATTAAAAAATTCTAGAAATCATTTATTGGTTTCGTTTTTGAATGATACACATATTAAGGAGACATTGAAGACATTGTGTCCAGATTTTAAATGGAACATGAAAAATTAATTGCAATAAGAATTTATTAACCATGCTTCCAAAGTACTGAGTTATGTATAAAAATTTCGTGTGTTGATAAGAGAACTTCTCAAAATTTGATATTAATTTTTTTATAATAGGAGATACATTAAATAATCTACATATTAATGACATTTCTAATTTATTGGGTTTTTTTATAAATACTAACATTAGATATATGAAAAGGAGAATTACATTTGATGAAAGTTATATAAAAATAAATTATGCGTTGATGTGTAAGAATCCTCATGCTAGTAAGCTTGAAAAAACAAGTGTGAAGATAATTTATTATTATTTGAAAGAGATAACTTTTTCTCCCCCAATTACAAGGGAAGTTTTAAAATACTAGATTGGTAATAAATAACATGAAGAATATGTAGATAATTTGGTTGAACTAAATAAACATGAGATGTTTTAAAGGTTTAAAAAGATCAACCACATGTTATGATTGGTCAACATATTTTTGACATCTTGAAGCATTGGTATATGAGGCTAGGTAGATTCATTGAGACTTACTCTATCCATTATCATGCTGAGTTTTAACATTATTATCAGGTAAGATATAATGCATAGATTGAATATTGACTTAATTAGATTATCTTACTTTATCATATCAAATTTTAGGTTCTCATGTGTAAATTAAGATGCTTGATTTCATGTGTTTAGAATTTTAAGAGAAACATCTGATCATAAAAAAATTCCCTATTGGGTATTCTGTCATTATTGTTATCATTGATGTCAAAGGGATACTGCAGGTGCCCTGTTTCTCTCTGTATGGCGCCCTTGTCTAATCTGTTCTTCTAGATTTGCATTTTTGATCGGTCTTATGTATGACACTCCTACTTCTATGTTCGCCTAGTCAACACTTCGATATACTCAATATTTAATTGCAAATCAGCTAAGTACCTCTTTCTCCTCCTTGTTATTAGGTTTCATAATTTATTGCTTAGTTTCTTGGGTGTAATTTATGTACTTAATTGTCATTCATTAACTGATGTCATAACATTCAAATTAGGCTCATATTTTTACATTTTAGTTTAATCATTTTGGTGAACCCAAACATTCTAACCCTTATTTCTAGGTATTGGCGTCACCTTATTAGGTTACAAATCAATCGATTTATCCTACCTTCACTCCACTAAGGTTTTTGACATAGTTACTACTCATGTTGATTTTATGCAAGTTCGTACTAAACATCCTCCTCACTTTATTATGTATATGGTTGATTCTTCTACAAATGTCATAACTAAGTCCCCACCACACTCAGGTCCTCCTACCACTCAACCTATTTTTAGAAAAAGGGGGACTCATTACTTCTCCATGGAAGCCAAATCCTCCTACTTTGCAAAGGAATCCATGATATCAGAATTAGAACAACTTAATGAACACATCGACCAACCAATAGGGTTGGATCCGCATGACTTCCATTTAGTAGTGAACCTACTTGCATTTTTGTCCCCTTATTAGCAGGCCACCCTTCGTTCTATCTGATAGTAGAAAGTGATAAGTTCATTGGTATCCTTCAGGGACACCTCATTTAGTAGTCTCAATTTTTGAGTCCATGTGCTATCATCAATTCAAAAAATCAATGAGAAGCATATCAAATCTATTGAGGTGTTCATGTCAACTAACATGTGAGCATGTGCGCTAGTATACTTATCCAACTTTGCTATTATGTCGAATAGCCACTTGTATTACCCATGTGTAATTATTGATAATGAATCGGCTGTCAACTTATATGCTCACTCCCAAAACTGCAAAGGAATTTTTTATTAATGACAGATCATCATCTCTAAGACATGTCTAATTCAGACTCTTATTCAGGGATATGGATTCAACTACTTGCACCATGCATAGGAACTATTTCATGAGTACATATTTGGAGTTTAGCGTAAGACTATCTATCAAAAACTTAAATCTCTATTATAGGTATTATTCATTTCAATTCAATATATTACTAGGTAGACTTCAGACTTCATGTAATGGTAGGATAGTCCACATCTACTATACAATAATGGCATCCAAGATTATTACATGATGGATACAAACACACTATTATAGCAAGCAGTCCCTGAACCATTCATGTTCTTAAATGCATACACATTATTAATGTTATGCCTATTCCTCTTAAATCAGACTCTCATATTCAAAGTAGCTGGGATGATATATGCATATTGGGGGAAGATCTAGCATAATTCAAATGGCCCTTCTAGGAGGGAATCCTACAGGATTTAGCCAAACATTCAGTGAAGCTATTTGGCTACTGCATTGAGCCCACTACAATCATCTCACCATCAATCGTGCCTGCTCCGTAAGAGCACTAATTCTCCACTGAGTTGAGAGATCTTCTCATGTCCTACATCTGAGTGCAATTTCCCTTCAAAGAAGATATAGCTCAACAACCATCTACGCAACCATGAAAATTCTAACACTTATGATAGTATGAAGATTTTGACGATGAATAACGATAACTGTTAGAACATTCACTAATGAACAGCATTGGACTAAAATTAATTCTGCACCGCCTATTGATATACATGCAAAACCTATTTTCAAATATATTTTCTTGGTTGATGTTCCTAGTGAGTACAAATTGGCATAGGACCTCCCGAGCATGACTAATTCATATGTGTACTGTATAATTTAGAGGGTCAGTTCATATGCTAGACGGAAAGTGTTTTACCCTCTTTGTTGAGCAATTTGAAATCCACACCACCTCCTTTCATATGCACACTTTTCAATGGTCAATAATTCTTATGTGGAATAATATTTTGTTGAGATCTTCACTTGTGTTGAGATTATGTATGTTTTAGTCTAGCATATGTAAACACCTTGAATATGCTTACACTTGGCATTTCATCCAATTCATGAAAATGATGACACTTTGTGACTGCCACCCTTAATCGCTCTCACTCTCTATCATGGGTGTGTCACAACACTCTATCAGTCGTATTCCACCTATGGTAATATTCATTTGGCTAATATCTCTCATATTAGCTAATCATTCGTCACTTTCGTACCCTCCGTACCACTCCTTTGATGCTCTGGGAAATCCTAGTTTTATTATATTGGTAGGCTATCCATCTGTCATAATTGGTTAGTCCAGACCCTTCTCTCCCCCAACGTTTCCTATGTTGTTTGGTAATGTACTTCCATAATAAAGTGTAACTAGACTCAAAACCTAGTTAACTAGCCTAAACCAAGCTTAACTAATCCACAAAGCATATTTACCCTATTGGTAATGCTACACAGGTGTTTAGAAACCACCATTCACCCAAATTCCAATAATACACCATTACCATGTAAAAATATACATTGTGATGGTCTATTTAATATGATCTCAACCTCACACCTTGTTACTTCATACCAAGTATCTCTCACATTTTGAGATATCTAGTCAGCTTTGACCTCATGTGCAATAGATAAGATCTTTTAGACACTTGATCATTGGCACATTCAACACATTACTTTAGGGGGTGAAGCTCCACCATAAAATATGCATCTACACCTAACATAGTAGGTTAGTCCGAGGGGTATCTAACTTGATTAATGTAGCCACTATAGAGAGACCTCTTCACTTGCCTTTGATCTCGAAATTAAACGACGTCTTGACTTAGCTCATAGGTTTCATTCTCGCCTTCACATTTAGGTTTTAAGAAACTCATAGCCGAAGTTAGAGATGAAATGATAGTGTTTTAGTTTAATTCATGTATTTTACAAGTCTATACCCTTAGCATTCTCACTACACATTTCATGATGCATGGATGAAGGAAGAAAACCTCGTAGAGTTCTTTATCCTCATTCCATAGCTTTTCCTCCACTTTTTTGGAACCATTTAGTAGTCCATCCACTGATTGTAACCTCGTGGTTGTTAAACATCTAGGAAGTGTGCAAGTAGGTTTTCATATGTTTGACTAGTACACCTTATGAGATAGAGTTACCGATTTTCAATATGGCGATCTTCATAGTTAGAGCACACGTGGTTGCACTAATTGTGATCCCTTTTCAAAAGTGGGGTACCTTGTTTGCCGATATGCCTCGACACAGATTAAGATAGGGGACTTCATGTTTTTTGCAAATCATGATCGCTAAAGAAATATTTGTAACACCTAGTTGAGAGATCTTATTAAGGAGACCATTTTGGGGTCTTAGAGGCCCACTTTACTAGTCCTTTGTCGTACGTCTTGACCATCAAAAAGTGATAAATTTTTTGGATTCAAGGAACCTTATTTTTAGAACAAGGAAAATTAGAATCCACTTAAGTTGGATCTAATTGTGGCCTTTCATCACAGAAAATTGAACGATGTCATTTTCACTTAGCTTAGCTTCTTTCTTGCACCTTTGGACTGAGGTGAAGCTCTACCCAAGTAGCGCTTAGTTTATTTTTCATCTTTTGATCTACACCTTTGCATTCTTGTTGCCCATTTTTTAGGGAAATAGAAGGCATCTTTCGAGAGTGTTGTCAAAGATAGTTTTCACCACTTTTTTGTCTGTTTACGCTCATCCATGTTTGCGGCTGAGTTGTTAAACATCTAAAGTGCACATGGTTGCATCCTTATATATTTGATGACCACTTGATCTTGATTTCAATATCATCATCATAGTTTAGGATTGATTCATCATTTGATCCCCCTTTGACGTGTTACCTTTTTCACATTGTCTTGACATAATTAAGATACTTATGTCATATTTTTGTAAACATGATCTAAGTATCCACATTGTGGCGTTACACTACACACATTTTAGCACATCCTTAGTATACTTTGACTCATTTTTTCTTCAAACATTGATCCAAAATATTAAAGAGTGTCACTTACTTTGTTTGCATCATTTCGATACCACTTTGACACTAATATCTCACTTCTTCACGAAGCTTGATTGAGATGTGTCCAATTGGTGTGGTTACGTGGCTTACATTTGTAATCCTCTCCCTTTAACATTTTTTCCTTGTTTGTTGTTAAACTGGTCATAGTATCCTTTGAGTGGGAGTCACATCTACCCATTGTTAATATTTACGCCTTGTTCATTTCGAGCTTGACGTAAGTATTAACATTGTGTTGATCATCTTTGCATCGAACTATCAACTTTGCACATGCATTTACATAGGGTGTATTTCCTTATTGATTGGCTTTGTGTTTCACACTTGCATGATTGTTCCTTGTGATTATTCATTCTAGAAAACTTGTTTTCTAGGATAATCCCTTTTTGATCTCATTGAGATTGCATCATCACAATGTCCTATTTTCCTTAGACCTTCTTCAGAAAATCACGCACATATCTCCATATTTACGAAATGTCTAGTTGGTTAGTCCCTTATGCTACTCCCTGAATTGACATGTCACTTCCTTCCCTTTGAAGGAGTTCCATCACACTAGCTAGAGTCTAGGCATTTGTACCTAAACGACACTAAAAATGAATGACTATCGCGCAAGGTTCCTCATACGATTACAACAATAAGGAACATAGGTTTAGGAAGTTCAAATCAAAAGATTCCCATTATGACTAAACCTCATTTGGTTCTTCATGTGCTAGAGAGCCCATTTGGGTACCCTATTCCCCACCTTCAGCTCATAGTTAGTGGTATGGTTTGGATGCTTCTGATCTAAATTATTATTCAGGTTCCCCCCACTCTTCTTCTGATTCAGATCCAAACTACCATTCGGATTCCCACTGCTTCTTCTAAAGATTCGGATCCCAACTATTAGTTCAGATACCCCTAGATCAAATCTTGAATCATGGTCCTCCCTTTCTTTAGAGGACCTTCATTCCAAATCACCTCAACATGTCTTCCTCCTTTGAAGACTCGTGCTGACTCCAAGTTCCATCGATCTAACATCTAATTTGGGTTCTTTGAGTCAAGGATCCTCCCTTTCTTTGTCAAGACCTCCTTCATCAGTCATCTTGACGACCTCCCTTCGTCCATCGAAGAGTTCCACAACTCAGATTCCCTCTAGTCAATCATCCAATTCGAATCCTACGTCACAACTTAACAGATGGCTATGTGATCTTACTTTCTCTCCCAACATTAGGTCATCGTCTTCTAGAAAAACATGATCTAAGTCCAAATATCCAAATCATCCATTCATGAGACGTTTAGCCTCCAAATATATGTCATCTCTTGAGTCATCTTATGCTATCAAATTGAATTCATCCCTCTTCGGACCTTTGATCCCTTTCAACCATATCATATTATTTCCTCAATCATATTCTAAATATCAATGTATCCAACCACATCAAACCATTACAGAAGAATCCATGTGCTAAGATATATTTTCAAAGAACTATCAAAACTCTTCGTGGGAGTGCTAAGATCAAGCCTTCCTCATCGTCTACATCATCAAAACATCTTCATATTTTTATTCCAATCAATCTTCCCCCGCTTATTACATTTTCTTCTTCTATTCAACCTCCAATGGTCTGAAGAAAAACAACCTCTATTGATTGATTTCTCTCAGAATGAAGGAACAATCAAACTACACAATGATATCCCTTTAGAGGATTGCAAACAAGGATTCTTTCTAGAACTCTGATATGTTACGTATGGGGGAAAATAAGTTGATTCCTTTTTTCATCGGAACATAAAGGAAGATCCTAAGGTCATGGAACTTGATTCTTCTTCTGTTATTCCATCTTCACCTTCCTCTGAGCATGATGAGATGTCAGGGTCTAGCATTGATCCATGGCCTATCTTCTCATTACCAAATCATTCCTTATCTATCATCATTCCTCAATCAAAATATTTCCTTGGGTCACACCCTAGTACCCCATCATCTTCTTCTATCCTTGGAGCCACCCTTGGGTAGCCCTCCATTTTCTACTTGTGGGTCACCTCTTGGTATCCCATTACCTTCTATTCTTGGGCCACGTCCTAGTAGCCCTTCATCCTCTTCTATCTATGGAACCCCTCCTGAGTAGTCCCTCCTCATCTATACTTGGGCCATGCCCTAGTATTCTATTATCTTTCATATATGGGTCATTGGGGTATCATCTTCTATTCTTGGGCCATGTCCTCGTAGCCCAATTTCTTCCATCTTAGGGCCATATTCTAGCAGCCCTTCATCATCTTCTATTAGTGGCTCACCTCCTGGTAGCCCATCCTCTTCAATTCTTGGACCGTATCCTTTTCATCCATCACATATTTCTTCTATCAATGGTTGTGGCAAGCCCAAGCTCACAGTCATTTCTCACATTAGTTCTAAACATCCACTATTCTCTTTCTTCTCCTTCTCGAGATCAGAAAATTCACACATCAACTTATAAGAAACCCAAATAGTTTCATTAATCAAGCTCAGGTCAAAAAATTTCAAGAGTTCAAAGCTTCCCAACAAATCAAATAATCTTCAAGAATTCAAAATCAAGATGCGATTCAAAAATGAACATCAACGCAACCATCAAGTAATGACACAAAGTGCATAAACCTATGGATAAGGAAAATTCAATATCCCACATACGAAATCCATGTTTCAAGATAAATTGTAGTCATTTGTTGAGTATGAGCTCACCACGATCATTGAGATCGGGGATAACTTGACTCTTGATAAACAAACACGCTTAATCTCCCTTATCAAGGAAGTTGCAAACATTGTTTTTGGATCTTACCACAAGAGTGAATTTGTTTGTTCCCAGACTTTCCAAAAACTATCAAAAATGGAAAAATCAAAACAAATTCAAAAATACAAAAAACATGAGAAAACATAACAAAAATCAAAGGTACAAAGATCAAACATTGCAATCAGGTATTGCATACACATGGATGTTTCTTTCTTCCCTTATCTTGCTATTAATTCTGCAAGTCTTCCTACCATTTTCATCCCTTTGGTGATATTTTGGTTAGCCTATTCACACACATTTTATGACATTTATCTCTATGGTATCTATTTGACCTTGGTCTTTCATCACCTTGGTAAATTAAAGAACGATTGACCTCTTAGAGATCCTATCACATTCAACATAGCTAATAAACTTGTTGTGAAAGAAATTTTGGACATATTTGTTAACACTAGCCAATGTCTTCATCACAATCACTTCCATCTCCTTTCATCAAGCCATCAGTGGTTCTTAACCCCTTGTCAAACAAGAGATCTGAAATAAGTTTTCAGAAAGCAAAATAATCAAAATCAATCAAAAATCAAAAGCTAAAAGCTAAAAGCAAAAAACAAATTGATATATAACTCTCTCTTGGGGTATTTCCAATAATCTCTATCGAGGGATATGGATTCATGACTGGTAGTAAAGAAATGTTGCGATTAGAATCAAATACATCTTGTCATAGGGGCTATGGATGCCTAGCTAGTAGCGGAGTAATGTATGGCTATCCTTCCACCATCCATTCACAAAATATGCACCTATCAAAATAAATCATTCCTACACATTGGCTAGGGTTTTCTTCATTTGTTTCTATTAAATATTCCCTTCAAGAGGTAATTAAATTCCACATGACACACACTATGATCTCTATGAGTAAAGTAGGATTATTATGTTACCAAGTGTCTCTTTTTTTGGACCTTGTTCGGACTCTTACTCTAGTCTGTATCTCATCTCATGATTTGTGCCTTTGGCTAATCACTTTTTCATCGCGAGGCTTCTAAGCTACATTCATATCATTCACATCATTTCTTCTATACTTCATCTAGAACATCCATGTGTATAAGTATTTCATTTTTCCATTGTTTTTGGAACACTTTTGTCCCCTTTCACAAAAACAATATTCTCCTTCCTTTCTATCATGTGCTTTTAGGCCAACTTACGTTGGGGCCATCCTTGCTTCTTCCCAGCACTTCATTGGTTTACATTCATCATCATGTTGAACCTATCCATAATGTCCTTGGGTCCACTTCTACCCATGCTAGGAAGATTTTGCATCTTCGAATACTCCCACCTACTTGTTGGGGCATCTTCATGTGTTTCTTTCTCGCTACGTTACGTGGGCATACTTTCTTGCCCTTGTACATCCCATCATTGGTCTCTAGGGGCATCCACTATTTTTTCCTCATCTTCCTATACATAGTTTCAGAATAACTTTCAAAATCAATCAAAACTTCACCTTCAAATATTTTTAAGAAATTGTAATTCCAATCAAAAATGCATTCAAATATGTTAGAAAAATTTCAAAACAAAAAACATTCAAATATGTTAGAAAAATCCAAAAACATTAAAATATTTTTTAGGAAAACATATAAAAATATAAATCATCCTACAAAACATGTTCACTCTTTGGTTCTCACCTGTTCATGTGCATGACTCGCGGATCATTTTGATCTACCTCCATCAACAAAAGCTAGGTTTCTTACTTCATCTGTACTCTGGGGCACAACGAGTTGCCTAGTACTGTTTTGTAGTGCACATTGCTTTTCATAGGACCTAAGTGTCCTCCGTTATTCCCCTCGCATGTATCCTTTCTTGGGGCACCATCATTAACCCTTGTCATTAATTCACACAGGTTGGAACTGAAGCTCGATAACAAAAACATTACATTATGTTTCTCTATTAGTTTAGCTTGTTTACTTTCTCGTATTGCATTGCATTATGTATGTTGCATGGAGTTAGGCATCTTTTACTTTCTCGTATTGCATTGCATTTTGTATGTTGCATGGAGTTGGTGTTTTTAGCAATGGACATTTGTTCATATATGGCTTTTCATGTCATACTACACTTTTGTTCATTCTTTTTAATAAGGACCGATGATGAAGATCACTAGCAATATGATGAAAAATAAAGTTGTTTAAAAGGAAGTGGATGGATGTTAGCTCATTCCCCCTTCCTCATACTCTTTTTTCTTCTATATCCCCTTTTCTTCTTCTTCACGCTATTCTTTCTTCTGTTTTCTTTCTATCATCTTTTCAATCATCAAGTGAAGTTCTTTCTATCACCCCAGTCAACAATTAAGGGGGCATCCTCCATTCTACTCATTTTTCTTCTATCCCTTCAAAATTTCTCTACTTATTTATGCTTGTTCTACTTTCTTTAATGTGACATCGCATACGCCACCCCAAAGAGGGGGAAAATTTAGACACCTAAAATATGCTTACGCTTAGCATTTCCTCCAATTCACCCAATTGATGATACTTCATTAATCAACCTATTCTTAAATCCATTCTCAGATTCCCCTTTTATGATACCCTTCTCGATTGTCATACCTCCTATAATCATAGCTTAGTTAGGCTAATATCTCTCTTATTAGCTAAACATTCCTCCTTTCGACCATTCATTTCCTCCTTTCGACCATCCATAACCTCCCTAGTTCTCTCTAGACCACTTCTATTGGCTTTGTAGGCTATCTATCAGTCACAATTGGTTATCCATACCCCTCCCATAACTCTCAATGAGTCTCTAATCACTTGCTAATCAAGTTTAAACTAGCCTAAATCCCTAGTTAAACTAGCCTAAACCAAGATTAACTTACTCCTAAAGCATGTTTATCCTAATCTAATATAAAAGTGCTTTTTGAGCTTTAGTCCCACATGCACCCAAATTTCCAAACTCTTTCCAAGTGGAAGAACTAATAAATAGAAGGGTCACCCCTCCCTCTAAAACACACAACTTCACTCACAAGTTCTTCTCTTCATCACATTTGGAGATATCTGGCTTACATTTGGACCTCATTGGCATTAGCCAAGCATAATAGGTATTTGATCTTGGCTATCCTCCATTATTCAAGCTCCTCCCATCTTTGCATCCATAACTGTCATAAGTAGGTTAGTAGGAGGGTATCTAACTTGGTCCTTGTAGTCATTTTAGATAGACCTCTTCACCTCCATTTAAGAAAACAACACACATTTAATTTAATTGCTCATAGAATCTAAACTAGGTTCACTTTCATTAAACCTTTTAAGTAGATTAGAGAGTAGTTAGAGATACAATGTTAGTGTTTTGATGTTTAATGTCAAATTTATAATGCTTACAATGTTAGTTTCTTGTTTAGTTTAGCTCTAATCTCATGGTGCATGGATGAGTTAGCAAAGTCTTTGAGGTTCTTTAGCCTCATTCCATAGATTTTGAAACTTTCCATTACATACAGAAGTCATCTCAAGGTCCATCACAAATAGGCACAACATATATATCCTTATTTGACAAGGAAATTTTGATAATAGTATAGATCCATGTCAACTTTTGCTACTTCTCATGACCTAGCCCTAACCAAACCAACCTAATTAAGAACTATAAAATTGGTCCACAACCAACCATAACTAATGACCCCTTTTTGTA
>CM034149.1:840080558-840103357 GCA_019776745.2 Taxus chinensis | reverse complement strand
AGGCCCCCAAAAAAAAAAAATAAGAGTTTTGGGGGGATAAGTGTTATTGTGGAGGTAGTTGGGATTGGGTTCCACCTTGTAAAATAAATATCTTGTATTTCTTTACTCATTATGGTTTGCCATAAGAGTGTGGGGAGGCATAAGAGAATGAGAGGTACTAGGGGTTGGGGGAGGCATAAGGGCATGTAGAGGTTTTGAAATGATATATATATATATATATATATATTGGCAGGTTTATTTTAAGCTGGACACCTGTTTCCCCATTGGGAGGTATAAAAAGCTTCCTTCATAGGTCTTGCTCCTTTGGCTTGTGCATGATGAAGCCTGAGTATTGTTTGATGTTCTTCATGTGGTTACTGTTATCACCGAATCATAGCACCCTTGTGTTTATACAAATGCATATACTTGAACTCACGATGTGATTGGATAACATGGGTACTATCTCCAAGTTGTGGGTCTTGCTACTTGAGATAGACCTCCAAAGAAAGCTGGTTCTTACTCCTAAACTACCTGCCACAATCTACTCTAATGTAGGATAAGCTAAGTATTCTAATCTAAATTTCCAAGGGACCAGGGAGAGAGAATGCATAAAATGAAAGCCTACACTAAAGCGGTGATACACCAGAAAAGGAGGCCTTACTTGGCCTTGACTTGCAGCTAGATTGGGTGGTCTTTGGGGTTGATATGGCTGCCTGTTAGGCTGAGCTTGAGGCTGATACGGTCTAACACTTTGTGCTTGCTGTCTTTTGATAGTAACCAGCTCATTTCCCAAATTTTGCAATTGTTTCATGACCTCTTGGAGTTCATTTGAAGCACTAGAGGATGAAGTAGAAGTTTCATTTCAACTTTGATTTCTAGGAGTGGGAATAGGAGCCAAAGTGGGTACTTGACTAGTGCTTGGATTTTCTAAGTTTGGATATAATGGCATTGGAGGCCTAGGAGCCAGTTTACCAGCTTGAATAAGACAGTTTTCGGCTCTAATGGAAATGCTATAAGAAGCAGGTAAGGTTGTGCCTCCCATAGATTGAATTAACATAGAAATATCAGAATTCAAAGCTTTAAGATAGCATAGAAAAGCACCTTCTGCCGTCGGCTTGACTGCCACTAGAATCCTATCCCAAGACCTTTAAAATTTGAAGTTGAAGTCAGTCAGCTACTCATTGGGAGCTCTCTTGATAGTTGTCAATTGTTCTAGTAGAGACAAGTTGTCTCCCTTCTCTCCAAACTGCTCATGGAGAACTATGCACAACTGATTCCAATTTGTGATAGAACTGGCTGTAAGGCTCCTAAACCATTGCAATGACTTCCCTTTAAACGAAGACGCCAGCATTTTGACAGCCACATCCATTTCATTTATCTCATGGATTGCACAGACGTTAGCAATGTCTTTGACATGATCACCAGGAGTGGTATGATTTTCTCCAGTAAAAAATGGAATGTTCTTCAACGCTGCAATTGGAACTGGATTATGTGCATTGAGGGAAAGTGGGCTACTGCCAGTGAAATTGACAAAGGGATTTAGTGGTTGTGCCATTCTGATTGGCCTGAGAACCCTTATTGATGCGAGAAAAGGTCTACCAAGTGGAGACGCAGATCTTTGAGCTCTTCTTCCCCTTCTTTCTTTGACTGGAGATAGATGCAGATAAACGAACAATCCTTCCTCCCTAGTTCTTGACCTGGTCTGTATTCTTCTCATAAATTTACCAGCCTTGGACTGCAGAAACTAGCAGATTATGCCTCTTTTGGAGTCGCCAGATGTGTGATTTTAAAGCTCCTTCAAAGCTGGAAGTTACAACAAGTGCACATCAATCTTGTTGCAATGAAAGTAAAGACCTCTAATGTCCCACCGGGCATGCCAGAACTATTATCGCCAAATCACAGCACCCTTGTGTTTATACAAATGCATATACTTGAACTCACGGTGTGATTGGATAACATCGGTACTATCTCCAAGTTGTGGGACTCGCTACTTGAGATAGACCTCCAGAGAAAGCTGGTTCTTGCTCCTAAACTACCTGCCACAATCTACTCTAATGCAGGATAAGCTAACTGTTCTAATCTAAATTTCCAAGGGAC
Source organism: Taxus chinensis (assembly GCA_019776745.2). Taxonomy (NCBI): domain Eukaryota; kingdom Viridiplantae; phylum Streptophyta; class Pinopsida; order Cupressales; family Taxaceae; genus Taxus; species Taxus chinensis. Next base: position 840,101,281 of record CM034149.1, on the reverse strand, counting down.
CAGGGAGAGAGAATGCATAAAATGAAAGCCTACACTAAAGCGGTGATACACCAGAAAAGGAGGATGTGAGAGTAGTTTCCAAATGTGTGAAATATAGAGGCAAAGTGCACACTAGAAGAGGTGATGACAGTTCACCATAATCTAGAAAAATGCATTCATAACCATATTCCAAGCATACACAATGATAATGAATCCCTGAAAGAACATAATATATAGACACAATATTATTATAGAAAGATCAAAGGGGCAAGAAGAATGCAAGAAAACACAGCACAGGAAGATACATCCACAAACTGGTATTTTATTGCTTCATGATATGCACAGTTCAATCTATTACAAGATAAGGGCCTGGATCACCATGCAAGGAGTCCACTACAAGGGCCTACAACACACTGGCTTCACAAAGAAAATTTGGCAGAAATTTGCTACCCAAAAACTCTCCTTTTTGCTTTGCTCACTTCTGGAGGGCACAAGCCGTCTGGAGGTAATGCACCAAGTCTTGAGTCCAACATGGGACGGGTGCATCATCAGCTGGTTATTCTTGATCATTCTATAGTAGTAAGACAACATCCTCTTCACTTCTTGACTCGTCTGGTTGTTTGGAATCGAGCTGCTCACACAAGCCTTTGCCACGAACTAGCTTGGTCACTTTGATTTCAATATCATATTCCATCACCCGAGTGATCCAACCTGATCTCTTCTCGTTTAAATCCTTGTTTAGGAGGAATTCATTGACACCAGCATGAGACACCAGCAGTTGAATCTTATTGTTTGAGACCAAATGTTTGAACTTCTTCAAGCTCCTTATGACAGCAAGGACATGCTTTTCGATGAAAGAATACTTTATTTCATAATCTTCCAAGGTTTGACTGAAGAATGCTATGGGTTGTTCTGAACCTTCTCTATTCAGTTGTGTCAAGATAGCTGAGATTGTATCTGATCCTCCAAATGCATAAAACATGAAGTCCTTTGAGAAATCTGGGTTGATAAGAGTTGGAGCTTGTGATATTGCATGCTTGATGTTTTCAAAACTCTCTTTGCCTTCTGCTGTCCATTTGAATGCCAGACTCTTCTTCAACATCATAGTTAGAGGCTTCACAAGAGTGGAAAAATTATGCACGAATCTACGGACAAAGTTTATCCTTCCTAAGAAGCTTTGGAGAGATTTCTTGTGGTGTGGCAATGGAAGCGTTCGGATGGCTTCAACCCTTTCAGGATCAATTGTTAGCCCTTCCCTAGAGACAATGTGACCCAAAAATTTACCTTCGTGTGCCAGGAATATACACTTATTTGGATTCAATGAGACTCCGAACCTTATACACCTCTGAAATACTTTTCTGAGGTGAAAGAGATGGTCTGCTACATTCTTTGAGAAGACAGTGATATCATCTAGGTATACCAGCACTATATTGTTGATTAAGCCTTTGAATGCCATATCCATAGCTCGCTGAAATGTTGCTCCGGAATTTGACAGTCCAAATGACATCTTCTTGTAAGCATATCTGCCCCATTTTTTAGTGAAGGCCGTCTTGAATTGGTCTTCTTCCTTCACCATTATCTGATTATAGCCTGAATATCCATCTAGCAATGAAAACCTTTCTGAACCAGCTACAACCTGCAATATTTGTTCCATTGATGGAAGTGGATAATGATCTTTGAGTGATGCTCTATTTAGATCGCGAAAGTCCACACACAATCTTATTTCTCCGTTTCTCTTTCTTACCGGCACCAAGTTTGAAACCCAACTTGAGTGTTTGATGGGAAAGATGATACTAGCCTCAATGAGCTTGCTTAACTCTTTTCTCATGAGAGGCTCGATATGAGGATTTACTGGCCTTTGCTTTTGCCTGATAGGCTTGGATTCTGGATCCAACTCAATAGTATGTTGTGCCAACTTCGGGTTGAAACCTCTAAGATCTTTATAAGTCCAAGCAAAGACATCTAGGAATTCTTGACAAAGCTGAACAAAATCATATTTCTCTTGTGGAGTACTTACTTTGCCAATTTGCAATGTCTTGCCTTCATCTACTAAAATAGGCTCTGAATCGTCACCCTTTACCTGAATGTTTGCTTTCTCCTTCCGGAACTGATCATTCGGGTTGAAGATTGACTCCAGCGTTATGAGGCCTTTTGGTAATTTGTTAGTTCTCAGCTGCACCACTTGGTCACCATACTGCTGCTCCAGCTTGTCTTGATTCCTGGTGGAGAACTCAAATTCTTCTTGTAGGAAATTGACAATTTACTGATCATTCTCGAAGACTTGCCAACTTGTGTTGTCATCCGGGACAACTAGTCTCACAACCACTTTGATATGAGGCTGAGATTTTTCACTTCTGATACTTTCTACAACATCAAATGCAGCCCCAATTGCTGCCAGTATGTCAGCGGCTTCATTATTTTTTCTTGGGATGGAAATGATGCTAAAAGCTTCAAAATATTCAATAAGATCCCATACCCAATTTTTGTAGTTCTTCAACAGATCATTTTTGGCAGCATTTTCTCCTTTGACTTGGTTTACGATCAGCTCACTATCACCAAATACTTGTAAATTCCTGATGCATTTCTTCTTTTCCCAGTGCAGTCCATGAATTAAGGCTTCATACTCAGCTGTGTTGTTTGAACAGGAAAAATGGAAACGGAAGGCTGAGTAATACCTTATACCTTGCGGTGAAATGAGCATAGCTCCTCCTCCTGCACCTTGTCTACTCCTTGACCCATCAAAGAACAATTGCCATACTTCATTCGTGTCTTTATGATCTGGCTTGGTGATGTTGGGGAGAGGTTGATTCTCTTCATGTAAACAATAAACTCGTAGCTCGGATTCTTCTATTTCTTGATAGGGATCAAAAGCATGCACCTTAGTTGCCCATTCATCAAGAGTCAAATCTGGGATGCTTCCAGCCTTGGTGTCAGCTTCATCAGTGCTTGGATAATCTTCTTGATCAAACGCTGAACAGTTGGTATTGATTTGGCTTGGAGTGTAAGGCTCAATGTGAAATTTCGCAATAGGTTCAGACCTGATTGTGGCTTTGGTTCCATACCTTGTTCTGAACAACATGTGTGACCAATCTACCGAAAGATAGCCTCCGATTTTAGCAGTGAAGTCTCTTGACAAGCATAATGCAAAGAGTGGTGGTAGGTCTATGACTGACACATCTTGTAACACTGTTACGTTAGGACATGCGTGTAGTGTGAGGCTCAAACCTTTGATTACTCCAACTATTGTCACTGCTGTCCCATCTAATTGTACTGCACCCTTGGAGACGACTTCATATTGGAGTCCTAGCTTATCAGCTATTTTCTTGGGCATTACTGAACTACTGGCCCCAGAGTCAATCATGCAATTATGTACCAACCTATCTCCTATGATCAATGAAACATAGAATGACAGGGGTTCATCTTTTCTGCTCTGCCCTCCCTTATTTTCTTCTCTAGGGTTGAAAATGGAGTTCGAACCTCCTCCCTTGCTCTGTAATGGTGTTTTTTCCTTTTACTATTGAAACGATGTTCTGTGCAAACTTCTGGAGCAACAAAACATGTTTTTTGATGCATCTGTCCATCCTTGCTCGTTTTTGCTTGTTCTCTTCTTGCCTCTCTTCATTGCAGGTCTTTATGCATGTTTGAATGTTCATTGCAGGTTTGGAGCTGTGTTCATGGAGTTTTGGGACATTTTCTGTGTGAAATCTATCCTTGGGCCTATGATGCATCTGTCCATCCTTCCCATTGCTCACCTCTCTTTGTTCCATGGCAGTTTTGATAGATGTCCAACATTCTCCTTCTCTGGTGTATCACAGTTTTAGTGTAGGATTTTGTTCTTTTTCTTTCTCTCTCTCTCTCTGTCTCCTTGGCATGGTTAGATTAGGATTAGATTAGCTTGCCTGCACTGGAATAGCTTGTGGCAGGTAGTTTAGGAGCAGGAACTAGCCTTCTCTGGAGATTCCTCTCTCAGTTTCACAAGTCCCACGCTTGGAGAGAGGTTTCTATGTTGTGAAATCACACTGGATGCCTGAGTGATCAACCTAGAAGCCTGATCTGCATCCAGGGGTGCTATGAGTCTGCAACAACAGTTACAAACTACAGTATGTGTATCGACTATGTTTTGTTTGTGAATATTGTTTTTGTGTTGTGGAAGCCTATTTGTTGCCATGAGTTGAAATACATTTCTTATTGCTTTGTGGTTGGGGCTCGGGGGCCTATGAGGAGGATGGATTCTCCTCTTCATTGGAATTCTTGGTTGGGTGGAGAGCGTTGCCTCTCCTCATTTTTTGTTGTGATCTAAAAGATATCTGGTGGATCTTTTTGTTACTATTCTGGAGCTAAGGATGAAGACAAATTTTTGAGTCCCCTTCAGGTTTCTTTGTTGTAAAAAATTTCCACTTTAAGTGGATGGCATTTTAATGTTAATGTGGTGATTTTTTTTCTATTTTGGAAATGAAATCTACATTCAAATTTGAAAGATGTATATTCTGTAAGTTGTACTTGATGAGGGAAAAAGGAAGTTGTAAAAGAATTATTGGATTTCAATAGAAGTTGTTGTAATTACAACAAATGGTATGGTTTTCATTTCAAATATGTGTTTGAAATATATTATGAAATATCTATTTGAAAATGGAAAATAAAATATGTATGAAGAAATATTACATTTATCTGTTTAATTCGAAATGCATGATTTGAAAGTAGAACTACATTTTGGGTCTTCACGTACTGATTGAAGTAAATTTAAATTTTGTAAATCATATTTGAATGAATTTAAATATATAATGGATGAGGACAAAAAGTAGATCCATTCGGGTTTAAGTATGCTTTCAATTTTGATTCACTATAAAACTGCAAATATTTACTAAAAAAAATTATAGAGTACTCTACAACTTCAAATAATAATGGAAGCTAAGGAAGATCAAAATGGTTTTCAAATAGTTGAATTGCTAAAAAAAAATTATCAGACTTCAATTAGTCAGAATTAGATGAAAACTCATATGTTTTGTAGTAAAAGGGAGAATCTCGTTTTAAAACTCAATCTATCAATTAAACCCTGCAAACTTAGTCCAAATATTTCCAAGTGCAATGCTCCATGTCGGTTTGCCATGTTGAGGAAGAAATAATGGTGGATTGAATTAATTTTGTTAAGTTAAAAAGTCCAGTTCACATTTTAATGGTAGGAAATACATTTTCTTAAAAATCATCCACTTAATTTTCTCCAAAATGAATTTTTATGGTTCCTATGCAAAGAGGAGTTTGAGCCCTTTTTAAAAAGTCCTCATTTTCCCAAATCTGAGCTTCCATTTGAAATCTACGGCCTTCTGAAGTTTTTACTTTGCTTAGTTAAAAAAAAAAGGGAAATTATTATGAATCAGACCCGCGGGCCCTAAAATTACTTAGGACAATTTTTGCCAAAAAAAAAGTCACAAATTCACTTTTGGGAAAAAAATCCTTCGTGGGCCCGCATCTTCAAAATTTACTTTTTTGAAAAAGGGAAAAAAATATTAAGTCTCCCCATCGGTCCGCCTCCTTTGCTGTCACTATGGGTCTTATACGTGGCATCTTTAGGCAACGGCGGAAGCACTAATGGTTTTAGACCTTATCAACTTTGGAAAAAGATTTGAAAAATTCCTAAGTTTCCCCACCAACCCGCCTTTCTGTTGGTCACTATTGGACAGACACGTGGCTTTGCTTGGCGTCTGCGAAGGCACGGTTTTTTTTTACCCTTCACGTATTCAATACAAAAGACTTTATTTCTAAGTTTTCTCCAATAATCCAATTTTTCCATCTAGAAGATGGTTCAGTTTGCATGCACAAAAAACTAATCACATAAAACCGGAAATAATACAAGACTCCAATTTTATTCATCCGGGATATTTTATTCATATGAGAGATTACATTATATAGATATTGACCTTCCTATTATGATGGAGTCAAATATCATCTTGAATCCACTTATCTCTCCACAAATCTCTCAACTTATCCCACATATCTCTCCTAATCCCCACAATATCTCACTCAAACTCTCAATCCCATTATTTTCTCACAACAAACATTATCTAGTTACAACTATTTACATGAGTTAACAACTCATAAATAGTTTTATTACATTAGACTATATTATTTATTTCCACACTCATAATAATGTTCACAATATCTAATATTATTCCTAACATTCCACTTGATGTTCTGGGTAGGAAATGTGGCATCCCTAGGCATCAGTGGAGGTGCGGGGGTTTTTGAACCTTTTTACCTGTCAAACAATAAGAGTGAAAATCCAAATTACCTCCAATGACCCGCCTTCTCACTTTAGCTTAAAAATGTGCCACGTGTCCCTTACGGCTTGGGAAAATTTTGTCCCCTCACCCACCGGCCTGCCTTTAGGGAAAAGTTTCTTCGCCAAGCCCATTGGACCGCCTTAGGGAAAATTTTTGTTCCCTGGCTCATTAGCCTGCCTTTGGGAAAACATTTCTTCCCCAGGCCTGCAAGCCCGCCTTTTGGAAATTTTTCCTCCCCAGGCCTGCCGGCCTGTAACTTAAGAAATATGAGGAGTTACAAATACTACTTTATGTCATTGGAAAGGGGATGAAATTTCCTATCTAATGGAAATGTTTTCAAAAAAATTTAAGTATGTTTATTATGTGAAAAATCAGGTTGAAGTGCAAAGATGATTTTGAGAGTGGGTAAGTGGGAAATTACCCCTTTTTCACTTAAATATTTAATTCTAAAGTATGGGTTAACCTTTTTAAGGGTCACGTTAGGGGATAAGTGAATGTTCTCTTATCCCATGCAGATAGGAACCTCGTTTATTGTTTAGAAATGGTGGAATTAAATGCCCAAGGTATTTCATTCCTTTGGCCCTTTAACCTTCTAAAATAAATTAAGGAATATTAAACTATAATGTTAATTTAATTACTTATTAAGTTAACTCCTAGAGAAATTTAACAATATTGTATCAATCAAACTCATTTATTTTGTAATGTGGGTCTAATGTGTGTTATGACAGGAAACTTTCTTTTATTAAGCTATAACTGAATTTGAATCCTTGATGTGAAAACTATTGCTTGAAGCCTGATAGTGGTCACGATTTTCAAAAAAAATATTCCATAATTTTTCTATCTAAACCTAGGTTGTTCTTGGGTCTCGAGTGGTCGTATTATCATGCGTTAAACTTGGTATTAGAGCCATAGGTTCAAAGCTTGGACCCTTGGGAACACTAGAAAAATTGAGACCTGAATATTAAACCTAGCACACTTTTAAACCTAGAAAACAACTTTGTTTGAAATTTACATATTCTACTAAACATGGAAAACTGAATAAAACCTAGGATAATGAACTAACTCTCGTTTGGGTCTATGCAGGAGGTGCAGACAAGACAAGGGGTCATTTCACATATAACTAGACTTGCCTTCTCTAGATCATGTTATAGCAGCCATCCTACCCCATATTTTATAGATGCTTCAGGATGTTAATGCCACTTTATGCGGAGGGTCCGTAGGAGGACTATCAGTAAGACATTATGGGGAGCCATCCGTTGACACTCATGCATCTCCTCGACACAGCGAGGATTATAAAGGAGATAACTCTCATGTAGAGTTAGGTACAGAAGATTCACTACTGATGGGATAGGGAGATAAGATTTCTTGACACAAGGGTAGGTCTCGAAGCCCTAGGATTAGAGATGAACATGCATAGAGGCCTAGGGGTCACCAGACTATAGCTGTAGACCATATCAAGAAGATCCTGAAGCTATGACCATCTCATTATTTTGGTGACATAGGTGGATTTCAGGTAGAGGCCTGGTTGGTAAGCTTGAGTGGGTGCTTCAAGATTTTCCCTTGTTCGAGCAACACGAAATCTTGTGTTACTATCCATCTTCTGAGGGATAGAGCTTATGTCTAGTGGAGGACCAAGGAGAAAAAGATCCACGTTGATTCGAACATGGTTACCTAGGATCTCTTTAAGGAATGGTTCAGGAGTAAGTACTTATCACAGAGTTTCATTTAATTGAGGATAAATGAGTTTCACAACCTCCAAGAAGAATCTTTGACAGTAGTTGAGTATGAGAGTCAATTTTTTGATCTACTCCAGTATGTTAACTACATGTAGGATGAGCAGGTATAGATTCACAGGTTCATCTGGGGCCTGAATCTAGACATTGGAGGTGCAGTGTGTATCCATTATCCGCAGAATTTACTTCAGGCCATTGAGAAGGCCTATATAGTAGAGGAGAATTGGGGAAAGACACAACAAGCCAGAGATTGAGTTCAGAGCTACATCCAATAGATGCAGGACAAAATATTGAGGGGTTCATCTCCTCCTCCTCGTGGTGGACAGGGTTCATCATAGTTATCTTGTAGACCACAACAGTAGCAGCAAAAATCTCACCCACCGTACAAACCTCCATAGAGATTTGGTGCAGAGAGGGATCAGAGTATGGGGCCTCCTCCTACGGGTCCCATTAGGACAGAAGGTGCACTGAGACCTCAGTCTGTAAGAGCTCATTAGTAGAGACCTAGGTACTCCACATCTTGATCATCAGGATCCATAGCACAGACCTCCAAAGTACCAGCCAGACCTACTACTCATGGGAGAGGGCTGGGTGGTTATTTTGGTTGTGGTGTTGTTGTACATTTTCAGAGAGACTACCCACATAACCTTAGTAACAAAGGTAAGAAGTAGATCTCAGAGCCTACCATTGGTGAAATGGGATGCAGTCATCAGATCTATGCAGTGGTTGAGAACCGCTAGGTTGAGGACAAGAGTACCATGATTGAGACAACATGTAAAATTGGTGGTGTTCCTTCCACCATTCTATCTAATTCTAGTTCTTTTGACTTTTTTACTGAACCATCTTTGGTAGAGTGATGCAAGGTGGTGGAAGTTAGGAAGGGTTTTAGTTGGGATTTCAAGATGGCTTCTGGAGCTAAGATCTCTATAGACTCCTTAGTTAAGAAGTACATAGTGGATTTTGGACCCTTCAGCACTACCTCAGATCTTTGTATCCTTCCATTGGGTTTGTATGGAGTCGTCTTAGACATGGACTTGTTGTCTTCACAAAAATCCAAAGTGGATTGTTACCATAAGAGTATATCATGTACATATGATTTAGGAGGTGAGTCAGTGATAGTAGGGGTTAGGAGACCTGTTTCCATTCGCACCATCTCTACCATACAGCTTAAGCGGTGTGTGTGATTGGGATGTCAGATGTATGTTGTCATAGTTAGTGACAAATTGGAGGATGAGTCTAGTGGACCATCCCATGTTGAGAGATATTTTTGATGTCTTTCCAAGGGAGCTACGGGGGTTACCACCCCCACATGAGATATATTTTCCCATAGATCTGGCTCCGGGAGAAGCGCATCTCTCACAAGAACCTTATTAAATGACCACCCCTGAGCTCTGTGAGCTCAAGTTATAGCTAGAGGTTATTTTCGAGAAAGGCCTAATCCATCTTAGTGTATTCCCTTGGGGTGCACCGGTGATATTTATAAAGAAAAAGGATGGATCCATGTAGTTGTGTATTGATTACCGCCACCTGAACAAAGTAACGATTAACAGTCGTTATCCCCTTTTGCACATTGATGATTTTTTTGATCATATGAACGGTCCCACAATTTTCTCTAAGATAGAACTTAAGTTAGGTTATCAGAGGCAGAAATTCATAAGACCACCTTCCATATGAGATATGGACACTACGAGTTCACCGTGGTGGCTTTTGGTTTGACGAATTCCCCCATAGTGTTCATGAGCTTGATGAATGGAGTGTTCAGTAAATTATTAGATCGCTTCCTCCTCATCTTCCTTGATGAGATTTTGATTTACTCATGTACAGATGAGGAGCATGAGGGGCACTATTGCCAAGTTCTTCAATGTCTTCATGAGCAGAAACTTTAGAGGAACCTAGAGAAGTGTGCATTTTTTCAGAAAGATGTACAATATTTGGCCCACATCATTTCTGGGAAAGTTATTGTAGTTGATCCTTCCAAGATTCTAGCTATTATGGATTGGCCAACACCCACTAGTTTGATAGAGGTGTGCAACTTCATGGGTTTAGTAGGTTATTATAGGATATTTGTTCACAAATTCTCTCGGGTTGCACACGCCATCACTTGCCTTCAATGGAAAGGAAATAAGTTTGTTTGGTCAGAACGATGTGAGCAGGCCTTCTGGAAACTAAAGGAATGCCTCACAAAATTTCCTATTTTTGCAGTGCCATATTCGTAGGGTGAGAATTTTGTATACACAAATGCTTCTTTGGCAAGAATTAGAGGTGTGTTGATGCAAGAGTGCAAAGTAGTTTATTTTGAGTCTCACAAACTCAAGAATTATGATGTCATATCAGAATCATGATCTTGAGCTTGTGGTAGTTATGCACACCTTGGTTTAATGGAGACACTTCCTTCTTGGCCAGAGATTCACACTCAGGACTGATCACTTCAGTCTTCACCACATCTTCACGCAGCCCAATCTCAATGCTCATAAGCGGCGTTGGATGGAGTTTATTTGTGAGTATGACATGGAGATAGAACATGTGAAGGGGAAGGATAATTTTGTTTCAGATGCTCTCATCAGGAGGAGAGATGTGGTTATGGCCACTACACTGAGCATAGATTTTCAGAGATGGATTCTACAACAGCTTCCTCACGACAGTTTCTACATTGCATTTAGAGCTGAGATCGAGTCTCAAAGACCCCTTGAGGGGAGGTTTTATGGTGTTTCATTGGAGGCATATGGTATTCTCAGGAACAGAGGTCAGATTTATGTTCCCAGAGATGGAGGCTTGAAGCAGGACATATTCACAGAGGCACATCGTGCACCCTATTCAGCCCATCATGGGGTGAAGAAGATGCACACCACCTTGGGATAGTTGTATCACTAGAGGGGACTTTGTAGAGACATGTCTCAATTTTTGTCAAGCTATTTAGAGTGTCAAAAAGTGAAGGTTGAGAATTGACATCCAACTGACCTTCTCTTTCCTCATGCTATACCAGAGTGGAAGTGAGACACCATTTCTATGGACTTCATTGTTGGGATACCGATGTCGAGATACCACCACGACACCATCATGGTCATGATGGAAAAATTGATGAAAGTGGCTCATTTTTCTCCAATGAAGACCAACTATACAGCTTATGCACTGGCAAGAGTGTATCTAGATGATATTGTTAGGTTGCATAGGATTTTGCTGAAGATTATTTGTGACCGTGATCCTCTGTATACTTCCTACTTTTTTACTACCATGCAACATGCCCTCGAGAAGAAGATCAATTTCAGGACTACATATCACCCTGATACAGATGGATAGATTGAGTAGGTGAATCAAATCTTAGAGGACATGCTTAGGATGTATGATATTGATCACCAGTTGAGATGGGAGGAGTATTTGTACTTGGTGGAGTTTTCCTACAATAATAGTTTTCATAGTTCGATTGGCATGGATCCTTTTCAGGCTTTGTATGGTAGAGAGTGTAGGACACCTCTTAGTTAGGACAAGATAGAGGACAGGGTTTCTCTTGGACCACCTTTATTGTAGGACATGGAGAATCATGTGGTTATGATCAGACAGAAACTAGAGGAGGCACAAAATAGGTAGAAGAAATATGCAAATCAGCACAGGACCGACCTTAGTTTTGAAGTGGGCATGAAGGTTTTGCTTTGTGTTAGGCCACATAATAGCCCCATCCATTACGAAAAAGTTTCTAAATTAGCTCCTAGATTCATAGGTCCCTTTGAGATCTTGCAGCGTATCGATCCTTTGGCCTACTGTCTAGCATTGCGACCTATCTTGTCTCACATCCATGATGTGTTTCATGTTTTAATACTTACAAGATATGTTGTAAACCCTTCTCATGTAATAGATTGGACCTCTCTATAGGTGCATGATCAAGGGCAGGTGATATTCGAGCCCATTTGCATTATAGATTGCAAGACCCTGGGCCTTCAAGGAAGAGATATTGACTAGGTTCGAGTGCAGTGGGATAGATATGATGAGACTGCAGCTATATGGGAGGATGATACTTTGCTATGAGTTCATTTTCTACACCTATTCTATTGAATTTGAGGGGAAATTCGAGTCTAAGGGGAGGGGGATGTAGTTCCCAGTTCCGTTAGACACCTTTTGATATTGATTATGACACTATTGACTATACTTATGGACATTACTGTAGCCTTTGAGTTGGGACAATGTTAGACATTAGAAGTCATGGACTGTGGATGATTTCGATTCATATATGATGCATGTGGATTATTAGAGACACTTTATATTAATGTTGATACACTGCTTAGTATGGTTAGATATATATGTTTTTGTACATGTGATATATTGTCATATCGAGAAAAATGAGAACATTGAACTAATCTGGTGATCATATGGTTATTGATGAAATTGTAAATAATATTGTTACTTGTCTAGATGATGTTGTGATTCATATATAGATGATTTTGGAAGTTATATTTTATATTAATTTTGGATGATTTGATACAGCCACAAGGGTGAAGGAGGTAGTTTTATTTGTAGGTAAACATGTCACAATAAAATTCGGGGGCTTGGAGACAAACCACATTGGAATTCTAGATGAATTCAACAAGGGTCACCATGGCAATGTGTATTTTTTTGAGTTTGTGTATGAATTGATGTTAGGGATTCCTATGGGGGGAATCACCTTTAAATGTGACCAAGGGGTTATGTGTAATATTTTATTCTGTTTCTTGTTTAATTTTGGTATGTGATTTTAGTGATAAACTTTACCCTTTATTGTTTATTTATTTTGTGCCTAGATTAGTGGGTAATCATGTTGCTAAATTAATTATAATGGGCCAAAAGAATGAATTTATTAGAGCTGATTTCTCTTTGATTAAGTGTTGAAAGTATTGTGTAATTAACATGGACTATGAATCACTTCACCTTCCTTTCAAAATTCGAATCTGTCCTTAGGGGCTGATTTTGGAGTCTTTTAGGACAAGTTATACTTGTCCCACAACTCTTAAATTGTTACACGAACCCTACCTATGGGTTGGGGAGTCAAAATTAGGCCTCATTATGTATTTTGGGAAGACAAGTTGTAAGTTTTAATTTCACCTTATTACATAAAATTAATTTTGGTCCTTGGGGTGTGGATTTGGTTTGTGTATGTAAGTAAAATGTCATTTATTCACACATCTTTTTAATTGTTCTTTGGAGTTTGAAGTTGACGTGTGAGGTGGAGTTGAGGATGTATGATGTGGCATCCTACATGGACCCACCTCATCCTCCTCTCTCCCTCTTATATTTATTTGAATTCCTTGGCTTGTTTTGGGGTTACTTTATTTTGGTGATTTCATTTTGGTTACTTCTTTTGGTTTTAGAGCTTTTGTAATTTGGGAAGAGAGTTTGAGATTTTGTGGAATGCTTGTTGATTGCTAGAGATTTTGGGATTGTTTGGATTGGAAGAAAGCTTCTTGTTGAACTTTTGGAGAAAACTCTACCATGGAGAGGTAGGAGCTTGGCCCTTTAAAATGTTCTTATTTTATTTATGCATATGTGAATGCTTTGAATATTTTGGTATGTTGTTGGCTGGTTGGGTAGATTCCCTAGGTATGGTGTAGCAGAAGACTATGGGGATCTCTTATGGGGAGGTATATTTTTATTGTGGAGGGATTTTGAGATTGGATTCCACCTTGTAAAAGAAATAGCCTTCATTTATTTACTCATTATGGGGTGCCATAAGAGTGTGGAATGGCATAAGAGAATGGGACGTATAAGGGGTACTTGGGGGAGGCGTAAGGGCTTGTAGGGGTTTTGAAATTATATATATATATATATATATATATATATATATATGCATGTTTATTTTAAGGTAGACATCTATTTCCCCATTGGGAGGTACAAGAAGCTTCCAACAGAGGTATTTCTTGTTTGGCTTGTGCATGATGAAGCTTGAGTATTGTTTGTTGTTCTTCCCATGGTTACAAACTGTAGTATGTGTATCGACTATGTTTTGTTTGTGAAAACTGATTTTGTGTTGTGGAAGCCTATTTGTTGCCATGAGTTGAAATACATTTCTTATTGCTTTGTGGTTGGGGCTCGGGGGAAAATGAGGAGGATGTATTCTCCTCATTTAAATTCTTGGTTGGGTGGAGAGCGTTCCCTCTCCTCATTTTTTTTTGTGACCTAAAAGATATACGGTGGATCTTCTTGTTACTTTTATGGAGCTGAGGATGAAGAAAAAATTCACAGTCCCCTTGGGGTTTCCTTGTTTTCAAAACTTCCCAATTCAAGTGGATGGCATTGTAATATTATTGTGGTGAAAATTTTCTCTGTTTTAGAAATGGAATCTACATTCGAATGTGAAAGATGTATATTCTATAAGTTGTATCTGATGAGTGAAAAAGGAAGTTGTAAAAGAATTATTGGGTTTCAATAAAAGTTCCTTTAATTACAAAAAATCGTATGCTTTTCATTTGAAATTTGTGTTTGAAATATATTTTGAAATCTCTATTTGAAGATGGAAAAAGAAATACATATGAATAAATATTAGATTTCTCTGTTTCATTCGAAATGCATGATTTGAAAGTAAAACTACATTTTGGGTCTTCACGTATTGATTGAAGTAAAATTAATTTTTTTAAATCAGATTTGAATGAATTTAAATATATAGAGTATGAGAATGAAATATAGATCCTCATTTGCCCAAATCTCAGCTTCTAGTCAAAATTTATGGCCTTTTGAATTTTTTACTTCACTTAGTTAAAAAAAAAGAGGGAAATTTTTGTGAGACAGACCCGCGGGCCCGAAAATTACTTAGGGCACTTTTTGCAAAAATAAACAAAAGTCACAAATTCCTCCATGGCCTTGCAGCTCCCCCAATTCACTTTTCGAAAAAAATGCCTTCGCGGGACCGCTTCTTCAAACTTCATTTTTTTCAAAAATGGAAAAAAATCTTAAGTCTCCTCATCAGTCTGCCTCCCCGTCTTTCACTGTGGGTCTTACGTGTGGCACCTTTAGGCGTCTGCAGAGGCACGGGTGGTATTAGACCTTATCACCTTTGGAAAACGATTGGCAAAATTCCTAATTTTCCCCGCCAACCCGCCTTGTCGTAGGTCACTGTTGGACTTACACATGGCTTCACTTGGCATCGGCGGATGCATGGGTTATTTTTTGCCTTCGCAATTTTAACAGAAAAGACATTATTTCTAAGTTTTCCCGGATGATCCGCTTTTTCCACTTGATGTTTTAGGTAGGACATGTGGCATCCCTAGGTGTCGGCGAAGGCGGGGGGGATTTTGAACCTTTTTTCCCTTTGAAAAAAAAAGAGTCAAAATACAAATTACCTCCGACAAACTGCCTTCCTGCATTAGCTTAAAAATGTGTCATGTGTCCCTTGGGGCTTGGGAAAAATTTTGTCCCTTGGCCAGCCAGCCCGTCTTTACAAAAAAGATTCTTCCCCATGCCCACCTTTGGGAAAAAAAATTTCCCCTAGCCTGCTGGCCCACCTTTTCGGAAAATTTCCATCTTGAGGCCCACACGCTCGCCTTTTTAAAAAAATTCCTCACGAGGCCCGCCAACCTGTAACTTAAGAAATATGAGGAGTTAGGAGGACTTCTTTATATCATTGGAAAGGGGAAGAAATTTCCTATCTAATGGAAATGTTTTCAGGAAACTTTAAGTGCATTAATTATGTGAAAAATGAGGTTGAAGTGAAAATATGAGTCCGAGAGTGGGTAAGTGGGAAATTACCCCTTTTTAACTTAAATGTTTAATTATAAATCATGGGTTGACCTTTTTAAGGGTCGCGTTAGGGGATAAGGGAATGTTCTCCTATCCCATGCATATAGGAACCTTGTTTATTGTTAAGACCTAGTGAATTAAATTCCCAAGGTATTTAATTCCTTTGGCCCTTTGACCCTCTAAAATTGATTAAGGAATATTAAACTATAATGTTAATTTAATTACTTATTAATTTAACTTCTAGAGAAATTTAACAATATTGTATCAATCAAACTCATTAATTTTGTAATGTGGGTATAATGTGTGTTATGATGGGAAATTTTCTTTTATTAAGTTATAACTGACTTTGAATCCTTGCTTTGACAAATGTTGCTTGAAGCCTGGTAGTGGTCACGCTTTCAAAAAAAAATCCATAATTTTTCTATTTAAACCTATGTTGTTCTTAGATCTCGAGTGGTCGTATTATCGGGTGTTACAATGAGGATTGGACGGTGGTGGAAAAGAAGAAGAAAAGACACAATAAACTAAAATCCACCAATGTATCAGGTAAGGTTTGATTCTTGTCTTGTCTTTAGTTTTTAACACTTTATCTGGGCTAGTGGTGTCTAGTTTTTGGTCAAATTTTTTTTCGTGCAAGTTGGTGTTTGGATGTGGAGTTGTTATTTGTTGGTTATTTCCATTGGGCAATTTAACTATCATTGTTTTGGTGCTTCGTTGTACATCTAGGTTTTCAGACCTACTCTTTTTATGCTTCTGTGTTGTATCTTGGTTTTGACCCTCTTTTTGTACTGGGGAGTGGTCCCCTTCAAACAACAATTTAACCTTAACAAAAAATAAAACTAATAACAATCAAGAAAAATTCAAAATTAAAAACAAATTGAAAAATTATTTTAAAATGGAATACTAATAAAAGTTAAAAATTAAAATCTATAAAAAATTAACAATTAGAAAAACATAAAAATTTAAAATTCATAAAAATAGAAATTAAATTTTTTAAAAATTATAGAAAAGTTAAAAATTTAAAATAAATGAAAAATTAAAAAATAAAACAAAATAAAATTAATTAAAATTAAAATTATTTATTAAAAAATTTGATTAAAAAATTAAACTAAAATTTTTAAAATCTAAAAAATTGATAAAAAAAATAATTTAATTAATATTAAAATTTAAAAATTAATAAAAGTAAAAAAATTACAAATTAAAGCAAATTCAAAAATAAATAAATAAGAATAAAGAATTCGAATTAATAAATATGAAAAATTTAAAGTCTAATAAAAATAAAAGATTACATCAAATTAAAAAATTAAAAATGAATTAAAATTGCAAATCAAAAATATAAAGAAAATTTAATACCGCTAAAAATTAGTTTACAATTTATAAAAGTTTAAAATTAAAAAAAAAAACAATTTTTTAAAATTTTAATTTAAAAAAAAATAAATTGAATCTTTATAAATAATAATAATAAAAAATTAATTATAATATTTAAAAATAAATTAATAATAATTTAAAAAGTAATTAAAACTTAAAATTTAACGAATATTAAAAATTAATATCCATAAAATTAAAAAATGAATAAATCTTAAAACTTAAAATCCATAAAATTAAAAAATTATAAAGAAATTAAAAATAAAAAAATAAAAAATATTAAATATTAAAAATTCATAAAATATAAAAAACATTGATAGTGTTTGCGCATGAAACTGTATGCATCTTTTAAGACCTATGGACAAAAAATATGCATCTTCTAAGACTTATCTCAAAGTTATCTTTGGAATATAATTTAACATAGCAACGAATATTCAAGAATGGCACATAAAACTTTAAAAAAAAAAAACTCTATAGAAACATACATACCATATGAAATATATTTTACCACAATTAAACAATACGTACAAAGAAATACAAAATGTTAAAATTCTAATCACAATCTTTGAATCTCATCTCTTTATCTCAAGTGCCCAAATTTCTTAACCTCTTTTATTTTATTTCCCCTGTTCAGAATATCGTTTTTATCTCTCGGATTTGGAAATGTCAATTCCATTTTTGATTAGTTTGTTTTGGATTTAAAAATTGCACTACAACTTCCATGGTGTCATAAATTATGTTGAATCCCCTAGAATGTGTTTTTTCATCTTAAACTTAAAAAAGAAAATAGTCCTTAGATCAGGTACTTGAAATAATTGCTTTATTATTTCATTGCAACATAGATTTGGCCTGTTATGGTGAACAACATGGACAATGAACTGTTCGCTACAAAATTCTTCCTCGTGCACTAAATGTTTCTTATGGATAACATCCATGTAGGAGTCTTGGGAGATATTGGTACATTTGATTGGATTTGTTTCTTTATTCAGGAAACAGAAGACTGCATAAAAAATAAAACAAATTTATGAGGAGAGTGTAAAATATCTCTTCATACATGTCTACGGGGGGATTCTCCTATATACAAATGATATATATTTTGTATCCTGTCTTATGAGGCACATAAATGTGATAAAATTGTAAACCTAAAAATCACTAACATATAAACTACTTAATAAATATAGAATATACATATGGTAGTAACACCACAAGCTACCACGGATCTTGTCTCTCTCCTTTTGTGGTCTTTCTCTTCAATACTTTAAATTACCAAAACTAGAAGACATTTGTAAGAGAATATTAAAATCACAATATTATGTAAAAAATGAATAAATTAATCTTGACAATTAATCCATCTAAGGAGAGCATTAATAGTTTGTTTTAAATTTAAACTCTATCTATAAGAATTGATAACCCTCACATGATATTTATATCAAGTCTTCCAGCCCTTAGGATCAGCGACGATCCTAGAAAATTGCTAGTGATTAAAGAAATTTCCAGTGATTCATTTCCTATTTGTAAAACACCATTATGTGATGTTCCAAAACTTGTCAAAATCCATTTGTTTTGATCATATCTAGGATTTATTGATTTGAATATAAACATGTGGATAGAAAATATAGAGTAAAAGTATCCAATGACCATAATTTTGTAGAATTATGTAAAAAAAAATTATATTGTCATATATAGAACTGATATTTTAGGATGAGTGTGCAATGGGAAATATAACAGATACTATATTTGTTGCATATTATTCTTTTTCTATACATAATTTTAGTTCACATGGTTCACAGTTGTGAATATATAGTGCATTCCAATGCTTTGCCTAATGTTCATATTTATTTGTAGTTAATGTTAAAAAGAGTGTCATGGTTCCACAAGTTATGATATTGTTGTTGAACTTTCTATTATGGAAATTAGTATATGGTTCATAATTATTACTCTTTTTCTATTCACAAAATTTGAATTATAGCATCATGGAGGAGATGGTTCAATCCATTCTACAACCTTTATTTTTATTCGAATCTAAATTTGTAAGTGACTTAGAAGATCACATCAAAGAAATAAAAATACCGTTGAAGTTCAATGATAATTATGAAATTGCTAAAATACCAAACATTTCAAATAAGAAAAATGTAAGAATGGATGCCTTGGTTAATATTGTGCATGAATATATGAGTTGTGAACTCCATGTATCAATTAAAGCTCCCACAATAGATTCTTCTAGATAAAAAAATGCATTCATAATTCTATGTGAAATGTTTTAACAAAGTAAAGTTGCGTACGAAGTGTTTTACGAAATGTCTATGTGAAATACTATCTCTTGGACTAAAATTTCTATGTGATATAAGATCCATTATTTTTGCATCAAAAATGTCTCTGAATTATATATCCATGTGGGGAATTCCTTCGTTTCAATGATTTATAAATATGAAACCATATATGCTTCTTAACATGTGTGAAATTTTGAAACCATATGTGATCTATTCAAGGATATGCAAACAGTGGTCATGTTACGTGCCTTAAAATTAATTAACATGTTGAAAATATCTACTTTTGATGATAATTTAAAGCCACGTTATTTTGAAATTAATATGTAAACAAGCATTATTATAGAGGAAAACAATTAAAATTAAACAATGTAGGAAACCCTTCAATCAAACATGAAAACTCACCGCAGGTTGCCTCTAGAAATTTAAAACCATCGAAAATTTAAGAAATGAAAACTTGCAAATGAACAACCATCAAATAGCTATTGAAATTAAGTCAATTGTAATGCCCACTCCTCTTCCACAGTGATTGAACCGTGTTATCAATTCCAATTGATTGTATATCAACCTGCCTGGGAGTAAGAATAGGTGAAGGCATACAAATCAAATGTGCAGACATCATGATTACTATTTTCTATTTTGGTAATTATTTTGTATTGCTATGTCACAATGGGAATTTTTTTTCGGCATTTACAGAAATACATTAGCTAGAAGGGGAGGCATGGCAGAAGTGAGGTGATAGCATTATGTTTCGATATTGTTTTGTTGTATTAATTTATCCTTATCTCCGTGGCTGGACTCATAAACACTATTGAACATTACTTCCGGGAGAAGGAGAAATACTACGAAAAAATTAAATCATTGTGAAATAGAAATCAAAGGAGGTACATTACTATAATTGGTGTACTGATTAAACAGTGATAAAAACCTCGCGGGAAGACCATGATGTTGTTTATCATCTTATATAAATATTGATAGGGGGTGGGATTGACTTTTCTTCATATTGATTTTAATTATGACTGGTTCAATTTATACATCATATAAATTTCTTTGATATTGAACAATGTTAGAAATGGTGAATTAGTTGAAAGTATTACTGAAGAGGAAGGAGGGGAGGTTGTTTATGATCTTAGCTGTGAACTGACTGGATGAGTAGAATTGAATTGTTTCATTATAGTCATTATTGAATTACTTGGGCTTGCCATATAGTTATGATCTTTACGCGCAGAGGGGGTTCGGGGTGTTTGGTTGTGCGGTAGCTGTAGGATTTCTTCCTTGCTGCGTCCTTGTTGGATTTTGATATTTTGTTCTTTTGCTCTCTTTTGCACAGACAGCGGAGAGACTTCTACTGTACAAGGGTCTAGTCCCTTTCATAAAAACTAAAAAAATTTGCCTACTAATAA
>CM034149.1:839413885-839448885 GCA_019776745.2 Taxus chinensis | reverse complement strand
TATTATCCTTCAACTTCATAACCTAGTGGCTTTTCCACGTATATGTCTTCTTCTCAGAAACAAGTCAATCATACTAAAATGACATCCATTTGATATACATTCAACATTTTTTTCATTATTACATATAATTTCTATTGTAACTTTTCCAAGTCTAATAGAGAAAATGTCACATTATGTTATAAATTTTGCGTTACTGTGAATAACTCTTTGCACAGTAACCCAAAATTTATAACATAATGTGACATTTTCTCTATTAGCAAGAATTGACAAAGTTACAATAGGAGTTATATATAATAATGAAAAAAATGTTGAATGTATATCGAATAGATGTCATTTTAGTATTATTGACTTGTTTCTTAGAAGAAGAAGTATACGTGGAAAAGCCACTAGGTTATGAAGTTGAAAGATAATAAACATTAATGTATATATTAAATAAATCTCTTTATGTTATAAAAAAATAACCAAAAGGTTGGTATAGCTGTATGTATTCATGTCTATTAATCAATGGGTTCAATTAAATAAGTAGTGATCAATGTACATTATACATCAAGATTAATGAACGAGGTCATTTTTCTACTTTTTTAGATATATGTTGATTATTTAATTTTCATGGGAAGTTTATCACTTGAAGAATTCAAAAAATGCAATGAAAAGGAAGTTTTAAATGACAGAATTGGATCTTATTAAATATTATTCCAGTATTTAAGTCTGCTAGTTAAAAGATGACATGTTCATATGTCGTAAAAAGTGCAGAAATTATTTATTGCAGAGGATTAGAATTGTGATAAAGAAAGATTGGACAAACTCTATTTTCCACAGGGACCAAGCTAGTAAAGGAGGATAAGTTATTCATTGTCAATTCAATACATTGTATTTAATAGACTTGTAGCAAGTATGATTTATTTGAATGACATAAGGACCGTTATCATGTATGGAATAATTATAATCTCATGATTCATGGATTCGCCAAAGGAATTTCACAAGCAAGTTGGAAAGATAATTCTAAAGAAAAATTTAAGGGGCAGTAGATGATTTCAAGTTAACGTGTCATATTGATAATGATATTACACATAGCATAACTGACGAGAAGAGTAGTTCTGGATATGTTTTTTCTTTTTGAATCTTATCCGATGTCATGGACATCCAAGAATCAACTCATTGTCACTATACATTAGCATAAGTAGAGGACACAAGAACTATGTTTACAACATTTCAAGTAGTTTGGATGTATGGAATATTTTCATATTTATTACATGATCATGAAGTAATAGCCCAGCCATAACTTAACTAAAGAATCATGTTTTCCATAACAAAGTTTATCAAATTGAAAAAAAGGTATCATTTCACTACATAACTTGTCAACAATGATGAATTCTACATACATTTTTCTAAATATGAATATCATTTTGTTGATATTTTCAGAAAGTCATTATAAGAAAGATAGTTAAATATTTCATATAATTTTTAGGTGTTATAGGATAGATAGTGAAGACTAAGGGGATTTGTTGGAAAGTGTGTAATCTTATCAATAATTTCAAATTTCATATTTATATAGATATGCAATAAATAATGTGACATCTAGCTATAAATAGGATAGAGACTCCATGCCCATTTACTATTTTTATGGGTAGGTTGTAGTAAGAAACCAATATCGAGAATTCTAATTTTTTTTATAAATAACTTTTTCAGTGTAAATACTTTGATGACGAGAAGGAAGAACAAGAGAACCAAATCTGTTTCAAAATTGTGTTTGAAATTATGAGTTTGTGATGTATTCGTCATTTTAATTGTAAATTATAGATTTCAGTTTTTCTAAATTTTATGTTATATCACACATCCTCAGAAGAGTTTTAGCTTCTCCACCCTTGAGTACAGTAAGTAAAACATAACAATAATAAATAGTAGATCACATTGTCAAATTATGCAACAAATACTGAGTGTATATTTTATGGTAAACACATTCTTAATCAAAACAAAATCTAAGACTAATGTAGAAAAATTCTAACAAAACTTGATTTACTGCAAATAATATGAACTCCAAAGAAAATAGATCTTCTTCTTCGTTATTGAATAATGAATTACAATGTTTCCTAAATAGGTAAACAATTCCCAACTCGAGTTGCCAAGTAAACTCTAACTAACTCTAACTAAATCTACTCTAGGTGGCAAAAACTACTATTTTTAGCAGTTTACTAGAACCTGCTATTCTTAGTAAGTTTGCATGCTTATTCATACGGGCACAGAAATTTCCACGCATCTTCTACATCCTTAAATTAGAGGAATTGACAAATTTCTAAGTCATAATGCAACTAATAGACTAAAATCAACTAATGTCCAAAAATAGGAAAAAAAATGAACTATAACTTAAATCCTAATTTTCGGCCTCAAGATGGCGGATTTAGGGCCTGAAAATGTGCTGAAAACATGCCCCAACGGTAGGGCCATTTGCCGCTGCATTCGTCTCATTGAAACATGTGGTTAAAAAAAAATGGACTCAAACGGACATCCGGAGCTCAACTTATGACCTTGTCAAGTTCCTGCTAATTTTGGTCCATCAAAGACATATATATTCAGTGGTAAAAAACACAATATTTACCACAAGAATAACTAATGAGTTTTAAATATTGGAAGCAAATGATGATGTATAAAGGATATGTTATGGATGTATGATATAACATGAGAATGCGCATCTTCCAACACCATGTTGGCATAGGTCTCAAAGTAATCAACGGATACATTTGTTGAATGATTTGAAGACAAAATCTAATCAAGTGTTGCACTAATGTTGAATGACTTAAATGGACAGTTATTTAAATATTGAAAATAGATAAATTTCTCAAACAACTCATGTCTTAAAATATAGGTTTTGAATAAATAATGGTTGCATTTATATTTATTGGGTTTTAAACAAATTTTAACATTACAAAAATAAAAAAATGCTGATCTCAAGTAAACAACACATAGATTTATGTTAAATAGTGTTAAAAAATAAATAAATATAAAGATAAAAGAGTACTATTCTCGTATACACAACACATAAATTTAACTTAAATTGTGCTTAACTCATAGATTTGTAGATTTAATATTCAAAAAGACTGAAGAGTGCTAAACACCCAATTACATGTTAAGAAACAACCCCAATACGGTCTTGTCAAAAGTTCTTTAGCAAATACAACAAATCATCTAAGCGTAATTTGTGTTCTGGACAATTAAGTCTATAGAGATTTGAACTAAAATCTTGTCTGTTAAATGGTGTGGAACTCATACATTTAACGTTTTAAAAACCTTAAAAGTGTGAAACATCGCACGCATTAATAGATAACCCAAATATATACTTCCCAAAAGTGTTATCCAAAAGTTCTTATATTCACTTCTCAAAAGTGTTATCCAATGCTTCTTATTTTCACTTCCCACAAGTGTTATCGCATATACAAGTCAACTAAGTGTAATTTGTTTTCTGTACTGATAAGTCAAAAAAATTTGAGCCCAAAACTTCTTATTTTCACTAACTATTCTAATACATACACAAACGCTAATTTTGAATTCTGGCTATACATATTTTGTCTCTTTTCGTAATCTATGCAAAAAAGAACATGAAAATTACTGCTCTCCATGAGTTCACATAAAGATAAATATTAAATATGCTTCCCCCTAGTTAAATAAAGCAAATTCGAAATCAGAAAATACCTGCTTTCGAATCAGTTTGGAGAAAATCTCTCTTCCCCAATTCACCTATATCATACGATGCACTTGACCATATTACAAAACCAGTCAGATTAAACATCTTACATAAATGGATTAAAGAAGGTATTATTTTGCTAAATTGCAAAAATAATTTTAAAAATTACTTATTTGTGCATTAACATTTTGAGTAGTCTGTCTGCTACATACCTTACTGTTTAGGAGATCTTTTCCAGAGGCATAGCAATGAGCCAATGCTCGATTCATAGTTTACAAAAAATCTACAATGTTGGTAAACCAGTTATTGGAGCCAATTTAGGCATTTTCTAAAGGAAGAAACCTAAACAGTTTTGAAATATATCACAGGGATCTGATGTCTCTACAAAAATATACCCATGTATTCCATGTTATAATTATCAATGAATGTCGTAAAATATGAACAATCTCCGATAGAAAATTGTTTTACATAGTTACACATAAATCTGAGAATACAATATCTTTAGAGGTAGCACAATTAGCTCTTACTATTTTACTAACTGGGATCGATAATCTCTCTGGTTTCTTTCCCAATATTAGTACCTTCACATACTCTTTTTTGTTTATAAATCAAATTGAATAAGCTTTTACTGCATATTACCTTTCCATGAAGAAAATGTTAGCAATCTCTAATACATTTAAACATTCCATACACTTATATGCCAAATCCATAATTAATATTTCATAACTGCCCTCTGAAAATTCATTATTCGCTATTCCCTTAAGCACATGACTCTCTTACATCAGCAATAGAGCCTCATTTGACATTGGTGAAGGACTCAGTGAGTCAGCACATGACTACATTTAACCTTATTCACATGTACTACATTTACACTGGCTACAAGTCGAACTTCGTTTTATTTAGCATTCGATGACTTACATTACCATGGACTACTGTTTGGTTTAGCTCAGTTCCATTAAGTGTGAATTGAGCCTACTGATTTTGCTACAAACATATCTGAATTTATCTTTTTTTCTAGTTTTATGTATCAAAGGAAACATTCTATTGCTAACTCATATTCACTTTTTGAATTAACTGATTGCTAGGTAGATTTGTCCACAATCATGCAGCTCATTATCTTCATCATAGAATATCTTTGTATCCTTGGTATGTACCAACTATCCAATGAGTCATAATATTGTGCAAGGAATATCCGACAATAGAACAGATTTTAGAAAACATTTATGCATTAAATGAATTTTAATCTCCACCCTTTTTAGTTGAAATATTGTTCTGTTCCTAAATAATTCTTTCTACAGACACAATATAGTTAAATTTACCATAGAGTAACATCGAAATTTATTCACTGACTTGGTCCAAACTAGCTCAAATAAATCTAAGCCTACTGGCAATGTAGATTACTATAACTAGAATCCAAATATCATACATCACATCTAATCTCTTTTGATAAATTTTCAACATGCATCTCAGGGATACAATAAGGTATTGCTTCAAATTTATTACATTGAGGTGAGTGTCTCTGCAAATGATCATAGATCTGAATAGTAGACATTCCATGTGCCATGATTGTTGATTCTACAATTCATCAACGGATCATTGATTAATTTTTCCTACAATTATAAGCATAGTGTCCATAATTTTTTCCAATAAGTGACATTTTGAACATAAGACTATATCATGAACTAATGACCATGACTTGTGTTCTTAACTGCATTCATCTCTTGCCGGACCAAAGTTTGAGCTAAAAAATGTTGCATCCTCTAGGATAAGTATTGGACTTCCTGGTTTCTCATGGGATGAACCTATCACAATCTTTATACTTCCATGAATGACTCTACATTTCTAAGATGCAAAAACTTTGCATCATACAACTACATGTGATCTATTGAAACATATGTTCATGATTAAAGATTAGTGATGTAAAGTAGACTCATCAATGTGTAAACACTGATCTTAGGTCCTTAGTTTGGTCAATAACAACAACTATTAGGAACAAATTTTGTAGAAAAATTCCTAAGAATTTTTTCAATAATCCTTTGGGGGGTCTTCAATAGTCATCGCCATGAGGATTTTAATGGGATTGACTAAGCCAAGTAAATAAGGATGACACCATAACGATTCTAATTATTATATCTAGAATCTTGTCCACTTGACATATTTGTCAAAATCACCTACATTTGCTAAATGTAGCTTGCATGGTTTATTGGAGTTTATTCCTTTAGACAATTGATACCCAACTTGGAGATGTGCCCCATGTAGTTTTTGTTTAGACTATGGATGTTTAGCCACTCCGGGAAGCGCATGTCCAAGCATGCAATTAAGAGGCATAGAAAACTTGGATAGTAAAGCAAGTATTTTTCATACTTTCTTCCTCAATGTCCATTAAAATATCTTGGATCTCTGAAGCCTATGAAAGTGATGCTATACGTTGAACTGCATTTACGGGATCTACATACCCATTCTCAACAATCTCCTAGACATCCTAGGATCAGTAACATAGCACCTTTGTGGTTAAAAACCAATACTCGTAATTCTATCCATATAAATTGCGTTTTTCTGCAATATTGGATGTAGAAGCCATAACTTGTTATCAATTTAATAATCTAATGGAATAACTTGCTCTGATTATGAATTTTTAGAAATTATGAAGTCTTATTGCAATTAGCTAACATATACATAATAACATAACTATGTCAAATCTTACAATTGGAAGCATTTTTTCAAACAAGAATTGTCATATTATGTGAATTAATTAATTTAAACTTTAGCTATTTGTTAGAGTTTCGGCTCATTAAAAGGGATTAAAGTTGTGTGTGCAATCACTTCTACATTTTTTTCATATCTGATATACATTTATCTATACACACATTAAACATTTCTCTTGCACATATATAAAAATATATTCACATCTAAACTTAACTATGAAATTCATCTAACACCACATAGCTTTCTACAATTTGAACTGAAGGCTTAGTAAGTCTAACACATGTTTACCTACATGCATGTAAGATAGAATTTTATTCTTTGACTGTTGCTAGTGCTTTATTTCACTTCTAATTCCTAAAAATAACGACCCTCAACTTGAAACCTTAATGCTAAATATGGTCACATGAGGATAAACTATGATGTTGATTTATATGTTGTTCCTATAAAGTTGTGGGATTGAAAGGTTACACATTACATTTAGCCTTCATTTGCTTGCTACTTCGCAATAAGATCAACATTGTTCTTCTTCAATAAAACGCAAAAAATAAAATAAAATGAAAAAAACTTAAGCGTTCTACCTACAAATAAAATTGTCCCATCCTTAACATTTACAATATTTCTACTCAAGAAAATTGAATAGCTCAAGGTATCACTTACTCCTCATATACATCAATACAATTTACCTACAATACACTTTGTACATAGAGCTGCTAGGACAAAGGTTTTCCTACACACTACTCTTCTACATTGTTGTGTACTATTGTGTTTTCTTCTTGCATTCTAAAAAGAAAGAAAACAAATGTTGTAAAATTTGCCAAAGGGGATCCTAACTTTCCTCTTCAAAAGAGTTCCATTCAAAATGAGCTTTCACTAACTAAAGACATCTATGATGGATCAATTGAAGAAGTGCGTTGGAGACCAGGACTAGATCGGGCTCAAGAATAATTATTTTTTACATCATAAATATTTCATGCGATTTAAGATTAATAATATTTACTCTTCTATTATCACCAGGAGGATGAAATTATCCATAAGGAGAGTTTGTGCTGAATTCCTATACCTAATAACTTCCCGGAGTGTAAGGGAATATTCTGAGGTGCGTGGCCATAAAGCCACATCAGATGGGACATTTTTTTTATGTGTGATATATTGCGCTGCGTTGTATAAACATTCTATATGAAGTAACTAATTGACACAATATTGTTTTTAGTGAGAGATGACACGTCAAACTTATGTGTCCAAAATTTTTGTTGAAAATTTATTCTTGACCATATATGTGTGGTTGATACTAAAATATCGTCTTCAATTATGTTCCTATTTTATGGAATAATTTTGTCAAGAAATGGATATTAAAGATTGAGTTATGGTTTGATAAAATTGAAGCAAATATTCCATGGAGGTAGAAGATTTGATAAACAAATTGTTAATCAAAAAATTAAATAGACTAGTGGGGGTGGATTAAGCAGGATAAACAGGTTTGTATGGAGAAATGATTCAGTAACACCAACATTTCGTATTTACTCCTAAATTTTCAGTGGTCTTCAATGAGACCGATGGAAAAATTTGCCCAAATATGTGTAGCAATGACAATTAGTTCTAGTAAGCCAAAAAAATAATAAGTGTCCCATTTTACAATAAAATTCATGATATTCTCTTTAATTACATTCTAGAAGAAATTAAATAACCCATACATATGTTTTTAAGACTCACAAATGACTAACTCAGTAGATGTCTATAGTTATACAAGAATGTTGTCTCGTATCACAGTGTTTAGATGTTAAACCATGCCTCATTTATAACATAAATAATGGCCATCCCAATAGTGTTGGCATGTTGAGTTAGGGTCCAAAAGTAGCACTTAAATGAAATCTTATATGGTTTAGTCAAATTCACACTTCTACTGTAATTTTTGCATCTATTATAGTAGTGGCATGAATAAAACACATAGGGAAGATTAGTCCTCACATGTGAATGATATTTCATCCACAACCTAATTTCTTTTTCATTCTTATAATTATATGATTTTTATTTCCCATGAGACCCATTTGACCAACATTCCTTTGACTACCGACAATATTGTAGAAGCTTGGCCCATAAGGACATGCTTAAAATAGCGATTGGAAATATCTACAAGGAAGAGCATTATCTCTTGGTTATTAATGCAATTATCTAAGGGCACTAGTAACAATAGTGTAGGAAAGAGAGGGAGAAAAACATAGCCTCCCTTTGGGAAGTGAGCTACAAACCACATTGCAAAGGGGTTCAAAATATAACTTTATTGTCACATATCGAACACACCAAAGACATCAGTGTAGGAAAGAGAGGCAGAAAAAGATAGCTTAGCATGAATGGAAATATTCAAGAGAAGAAAATGAAAAATCGGTACTGTAGTTCCCACTTCCCTTCGACACCTTTTTGTTATTGATTTCACTATTGTCGACTATACTTATGGATATTATTGTAGCTTTTGATTTAGTATTATGTTAGATGTTATAGATACTGAACTGTTGCTGATTTCGATCCATGTATGATGTGTATGGATTATTAGAGACATTTTTTTTATGTTGATATGCTATTGACATGGCTATATGATAATATATATATATATATATATATATATATATATATTTCGGACACATGCGATATTTCGTCACATTGAGTAGACCTAGACAATTGAACTAATCTTATGATCATATGGTTATTGATGAAATGTAGGTTCAAGTATGTTGTTAGCAATTGTACAATGATATTGCGTTACTTGCCTAGATGATGTTTTGATTCATATATAGATGATTGTGGAGTTATATTGTATATTTATTTTTTATGTTTTGATGCAAGGCACACGAGCCGAAGGAGGTGTTATGTGTTTTACTATGGTAAACATGTCACAATAAGACATCGGGGGGATTGGAAACCAACCACATTGGGATGCTAGATGAATTCAACAAGGGTTCACCATGGGAACATGTATTTTATTGTGTGTGTGTGTGTTTAATTTTTGTTATGGATTCCCCATGCGGGGGAATCACGTTCTATTGTGACCAAAGGGTTATGTGTTATTATTGCATTTAGTTTCCTTGTATTTACTTTTTGTATATGATCTTATTTAGTGATGTGTTTTCCACTTTTATTATTTATTTAACTTGTGTCTTAGATTACTTAGTTAAGTATGTTGCTAATTGAATTATAAAATGGTTCAAAAGAATTAATTTATTAGAATTGATAGATCTCGGATTATGTGTTGTATGTTGAAGTGCTAGGTAAAGTTGAGTGTTGTACACTCTACCACTTCATGAAAATTCTGATTTAGCTCGAAGGTAAGGATGTCAATGGTCCTAATATGCATATATAAAAACTATGTACATTTACAAAATTTGTAATGTTTCTGATTTAGCTCGAACCATTTTGAGTAAAAATAAAAAAGGTGAAGATTTTTTTTTAAAAAAGTGAAAGGTGAGGACTGTGAGAGGTCTTAGTATAAAAAAAGAGGATATTTGCAAAAAATTTGTTGTTTACTGAGTTAAAATAGGATACATGTGACTATGTTGAAAGAAAAGGTGAGAAAAAACATGTTGAAGTGTTGACAGAGTGACATTGCAGTGAGATCATAAAAATGAGCCAAGAAGAGTGGTGAGATGGATACATGTTGAAGATTTGAGTTGTTGACATATTTATATGTTCAAAGTATTGAGATGAGAATAAAAAGGTAATGAAAAATGGACAAACTAAGTGGGTGAATCGTATTTTGGAGGACATGCATAGGATGTATGTCTATGTTTCATTAGTCGAGATAGGAGGAGTATTTGTACTTGGTGGATTTTTCCTACAATAATTATTTTAAGAGTTTGATACGCATGGCTCCTTTTTAGGAACTTTATGGCAGAGAGTGTAGGAAACCTCTTAGTTGGGACATGGTAGAGGACAAGGTTTCTCTTGTGCCAGCGTTACTATAGGACATGGAGTAGCAAGTTGTTATGATCAGGCAGACATTGTTGGAGGCACAAGACATGTAGAAGAAGTATGTGGATCAGGATAGGATAGATCATATTTATGAGGTGGGCATAAAGGTGTTTCTTCATGTCAGACCACATAAGATCCCTATCAATTACATCAAAGGTTCTAAGATTACTTCTAGATTTGTGTGTCCCTTTGAGATCTTGGAGTGTATCAGCCCTTTGGCTTATCGTCTAGCATTACCACCCAGCTTGTCTCGCTTCCACAATGTGTTTCATGTTTTTGTACTTAGGAGATATATTGCAGTCCTTTCTCATGTATTAGATTGGAAATCCTTATAGGTGTAGGATCATGGGCAGGTGATGGTGGAGCGCGTCTGCATTTTATAGTGCAGGACCTTGGGCCTTCAAGGAAGACAGATTGACTAGGTTTTAGTGCATTTGGATAGGTATGATCAGACTACTACTACATGGGAGGATGCTACATTGCTACGAGTTCAGTTTCCACTCCTATTCTAGTGAATTCCAAGAGAAAGTCAAGTCTAAGAGGAGGGGGATGTAGTGCCCACTTCCTTTCGACACCTTTTAATATTGATTTCGATACTGTCAACTATACTTATGGATATTATTGTAGCTTTTGATTTAGCATTTTGTTAGATGTTAGAGATAATAGACTGTTGTTGACTTCAATTCATACAAGATATATGTGGATTATTAGAGACATTTTATTTGGATGTTAATATGCTATTGACATGGTTATATATATATATATATATATATATATATATATATATATATATATATATATATATATATATATATATATATATGTTTCGGACATGCGATATTTCGTCATATTGAGTAGACCTAGACAATTAAACTACTCTTATGATCATATGGTTATTGATGAAATGTAGGAATGAGATGTTGTTAGAAATTGTAAACGATATCGTTACTTGCTAGATGATGTTTTGATGCAGCCACTAGGCCAAAGGAGGTGTTATGTGTTTTGTAGGTAAACATGTCACAACAAACATCGGGCGGATTGGAGACCAACCACAATAGAATTCTAAATGAATTTAACAAGGGTCACCATGGCAACATGTATTTTGTTATGTGTGTGTGTTTGAATTGTTGTTAGGGGGTCCCCATGTGGGGAATCACCTCCAATTGTGACCAAGGGGATATGTTTTATTCTTTCATTTAGTTTCCTTTATTGAATTTTAGTATGAGAATTATAGTTACGTATTTCTCTTTTGTTAATCACTTGATTTATGTCTAGATTAGTAAATTAAATAGTTTCCTAAATTCATTAAGAATGGGTCAAAATAATTCATTTATTAGAATTGATGGCTATTGTTTTATGTGTTGTAAGTTGAGTGCTTGTGACCTTGAGTGTTGTACACTCAACCCCTTCATGAAAATTCAGATTTGTCTTTATGGAAAAAATTTGGAGGCTTTTGGGACAAGTTAAACTTGTCTCACAACTCTTAAATTTCTATACGAATGCTACCTATGGGTTGGGGGGTTAAAAATAGACCCCATTATTCTTTTGGAATGGCAAAAAGGTAAAATATGATTGCACTTTCCTTCTTGAAATTAAAGTTTGTCCTTAGGGGGTGTGGGCCTTGGATTGTGTGTGTTAGTAACTTGTCATTCCTCTCACCCACCATTTTATGATGCATTGGGGTTGAGGTTTGACTTTGGAGGTGGAGTTAAGGATGAGTGATGTGGCATTCTACATGGAGCCACCTCACCCTCCTCTCTCCCTTTTCTATTTATTCAAATTCTTTTTCTTGTTTTGGGGTTACTTCATTTCTTTGTGCTCTTGTATTTTTGGGAGTTAGAATATTTTGGAGTGCTTGTGGATTTGTGGGAGCTTCTTGGTGATTTTTTGGGATTGAAGAAGCTTAGTGTGGGACTCGTGAATCAAGATCTACCATGCAAAGGTAGGAGTTATACTCTTGTAAAATAATTTTCTTTTAAATTGTGTATATGTGTATGTTTTTTTGGTTTTTTTGGTATGCTTGTTGGGTGCTTGGGTAGATTTGTTAAGTTTGGTGTAGGAGGGACTATGGGGATCTTACATGTGGGTAGGCATAAGAGATCATTTCATGTTTTGGAGGGAGTTGGGATGGGTTCCCCACCTTAGACAAGAAATTGTTTGCATTTTTTACTTGGTCTATTTTATGAGGGAGCCATAAGAGATTTGTAGGGAGGCATAAGAGAATGTTGGATGCATAAGAGGTGCTTGAGTGAGGCATAAGATTGTGTAGGGGTTTTATATGTTTATTGGAGGGTTTGTAGGTGGGCACCCATTTCCCATTGGGATGCATAAGTGACCTCCCCATAGATCTTACTCCTTTGGATTTTGAATGATTGAAGCTTTGTGTATTTTGTTGCTTTAATCCTTGTGATTGTAGTTGTATTGTTTGGATTTTGGTATGGTTGTAGAATCTTCTTTTGTGATGTGGAAGCTTGTTTTGTTGCCATGTCTTGAATCCATTTTAGATTGCAATGTGGTTGGGGCTTTGGGGCCAATGAGGAGGATGACTTCTCCTCCTCGTTGGAATTCTTATTCGGGTGGAGAGTGTTGCCTCTCCCCCCCTTTTTTTTGTGATCAAATGAAGCATGGTGGATCTCTCTTGTTGGTGATGTGAAGCATGGAGCTTTGTTGGTATCCTCAAGAAATATTTCCTTCTGAGAAAGCCTTCTTATTATTCCCAGCTAGGGTGGAAGACTTGTAATATTGTATTCCTTTTAAATTTCATTTTTGTTAAAATAATCCACTTTAAGTGGAAGATGTTGTATTAATCTTGTGAAGGAAAGTTGTATTGATTTTTATCATCATAGTT
This sequence comes from Taxus chinensis, assembly GCA_019776745.2. Classification (NCBI taxonomy): domain Eukaryota; kingdom Viridiplantae; phylum Streptophyta; class Pinopsida; order Cupressales; family Taxaceae; genus Taxus; species Taxus chinensis. The sequence continues at coordinate 839,435,692 of CM034149.1, read as the reverse complement.
GTGATGTATGCATAAATGAAAGACTCTTTTAGTGAAGTTAGTTGATGTAACAAAAAGCGTGATTTTGAAAATAGCTTCTTACTCTTTTAGTGGAATGGCAACCTTCATTAAGTGTGTTGTTCTTGCTCTAAATAAATTATTAGAAATATTTTTGAAAGGCTCTTGTGGAATGTTAAGAAATTTACATGAAGAAATATTAAATTTTATTATGTTACTTGTAAGGCATGTAAAGGAAAAAGTTAGCCTAGTTTTTCATTTACTTACATTGTTGAAAAAGAGTAAAACTATGTATATTTAAGATGGAAATAAAGTAAATTTTAATTGGCATTTATGTGTTCAGAAATATTTTTTTTCCTATTACTAGTGGAGAAACTAAAATACTTCATCACAACTTAGGCTTTAGCCTCTTTGAAATGTATAGATTTATTTTTAAGTTATTGTAGGGTTCTTATAAGACCAATATCACAAAAAGTGACATTTAGTGGAAATTGGATTGGATTAATCATCCTAAAAAAATTTATGAAATTATAAAAAGAAAATTTATTTTTTTATTTATTCAAGAACAAAATATAGATAGACATTTATTAACATTATCAACATATTAATATTATTACTATTATTAATAATAATATTATCAACATATTAATATATATATATATATATATATATATATTATTGACTACTATTACTATTATTAATAATAATATTAATATTGTAGTCAATAATATATATATATATATATATATATATATATATATAACATAATTAAAAAAAAATCAAAACTGAACCTTTTAAAGTAAACCCTTTATATATATATATATATATATATATATATATATATATATATATATATATATAACATTAATATAACATAATTAAAAAAAATCAAAACTGAACCTTTTAAAGTAAACCCTTTAAAATAGGAGGATGAGTGGTAGTGTATAGGCCGCAGCCCACCCTTGGACAACTTTTAAGGAAAGGTAAGGGAGGGGATGGGGTGAGCGACCCCATCCCCATAAGTTTTTAATCTAAATTAAACACTTTAAACACTTGTGGGCTGTGCACTATTTCGAACCTGTGGCGAGGGTTTTAAGTCACGTTTTTCTTTGTATAAATTTGCATATATATATATATATATATGTTCGTGTTTTTCAAAAATACATATCACTATATTTAATGGTATTTCACCTTTTTTTATCAAGTAAATTGAAAAAAAAAGAATATATATATATATATATATATATATATATATATATATATATATATATATATATATATCATACGTACATATATGTAAATATATGTTCTACCCAATGAAAATGTTTATCAAATATTGTTATTTAAATAAAATGGGGCAAAAACCACAAGCCCTTTTGGGAAAATACATAAATACATTTAAAACCCTAATGAGGGTATAAACAAAGGAGAAAAATAATGGACCTTGTAAGCGTCTTCCAAGAGCTTGTAATGCCCTGTAATGGCTTCTTATCCACCTCCAATACCCTGAAAATTTGAAGAAAGAAAATAAGCCTAATGAAAAGAGAATGAAGCCTTCATAAACATGCTTTATGGTTAGTTGCCCTTTTTCCTCATCAAGGTTCCTAATTGAATCCATCCAAGAGATAAGATTAAACCCTTTAAAAATTAGGTAGAGAGTGGGTGAGTGGAAATTACCTTTTAATTTAAATGTTTAAATTTTAAAATATGGGTTGAATTTTTAAGGGGTTACTTTATGCAGTAGGGAAGTGTTCATTATCCTAACCCAATATTTAATAATGGACCTTACTAGTTGTATCAACATGGTATAAATTAAATTACCTTGGTATTTAATTACATTGGCCTCTTTTACCCTTGACATCCCATGGGGGAATATTCAACTATAGTCGGAATTAATTTGTTATTTAAATAACACTTAGGGAGATTAAACATGCTTAGCCAAGTCAATGGATAAAAGTATAATGTAGATTTAAAATATTGTGTTATCATGGGAAATTATTTATTAAAAATTGTTTCCTTAGAAACATTAATGTGGCAACTATCATTTTCAAAAACATTTTTGTGTCAACACTTTTTAAAAAAACATATTCCATAGTTTTTCTAGGTAACCCTAGGTTGTTTTTGGGTCTCGTGTGGGTGTCTTAGTGGGTGTTACAACAATCAAAGTCACTTACACTCAATCAAAACACAAGAATTCAAAAGACAAAAGACTCTAATAAATGACTCTATTTTTCACATCTTGAATTAACTTAATAACATGATGAAAGTACTTAATAAACACACATTAATCAACAATGATTAAATAAATTACATCAAAAATAAATCACATACTCTACAATAAATAAAATAAAAGAAAAGGGAAGAATTGGAAACATGTCAATGGTAACAATTAGAGGTCATCCCCCCATGGGATCCCCCAATAAAATACAAAAAAACAACATTACACAAGTTTCCATGGTGACCTTCATACTATCCATCTAGTATTCCATTTTGGTTGGTATTCAATCCCCATTTTGATTGTTATGATATAGTTACCTGCAAAATCACACAATACCTCATTTGGCCTTGTGGCCACATAAAAAACATCAAGGATAAAATATACACATATATCAATAAATAAACATTCTCATATAACTAGGTCATCATTTTAACTAAACAATGTTATTACTTGTCTAAAATTTCAACAACATCTCAATTCTATCTTTTATCAATATCGAAAAGATCATGAGATTAGTTCAAATGCTAAATCCTACTCAATACAATGAAAATTCTGAATGTCATTAATATAAATTCCAATAACACATCATCGTCATCGACATTAAATGTCTCTTTATGTATCTAAGAATTGACACAATCATATTATGAATCACAATCCATCAATAGGAAATATATATGTATCATTTAACATCATGTTTAACCAAAATGATACATTAACATCCATGTCTATAGTCAACACTAATTGAAATCAAAATATAATAAGTTTTGAAGAGGAATGGGAACTACAAACATTGGATTTACATCAATGAGTTATAAAATAAATTGGAAAATGTAACTACAAACCTAAAGTCTAAAGAGGAATATTGTATCATGTATGCGAGAGATGTTGAGTCCCTAAAGGAAGACATAACTTAAATAAAAAGCAAGGTAAGATTAACTTAGAATTTTCAGAAGACTTCAAAGGAATTAGATGATCTCTTGGATAGTCAAAAAAATACAGGTGATATACCTGGTCTAAGATTAAAGAAAATGAAAACTATGGAAAAGACAATCAAGAAGATGTTTTTAAGAGCAAGGAGGATGGTGAAAATGTTGGTTCAAGTTCCAATGAATAACATAATAAAAATATTTCTCAGATATCTAATCCTATAAGGAAACCCAATGCAATGAGCTATGAAAGATCCTCTAATGGTTATTGATATGCTTGTAATGAGTTTGGACATAGGGAACAAGAGTGTAGATGGTCCTATAAGCATGAGGATTTAGGGAACGATGCAAGAAGTTTCAATTCACATGATCCTAGAGGTATGAGTGAAGCTATTTGATATAACTATCATCATGCTGGTTATATTGTAAAATTTTGTTTCCATGGTCCCTCAAGAGTAAAAAAGGTATGACATGGGAACTAAGGATTAATTGGGGAATCCCATCAAGGCATAGGAATGATGATGGAGAAACTAAGGGATCCTTACATGTTTTTAATCAGAGGAAGGTTAAATAAGACAATTCATTGGTAATAATGAGTTCTTGGAATCTCCTTAAGCTTTTATTTTAGATCCCTATGATTTGGTATGTATCTAGTATAACTTCATATAGGAATTCCTCAATCAGAATGAGCATATAGCTAGGGGGAGATGGAATGGATGCAATGAATATGTGTCATAAGGTATGTATACATGTGTTATTTTTTAGCTATAATCATGATGACCATCTAAAATTTTTATGAAGGCCTTGTAGGGAAATATATTTTTTGAAGAAGAATCATGAGTTGTTAGATGGAAATTGACTGTTTGACGAATGTGATGAGCAATTTTTGAGATTATAACTATGGGTGGTGATCTGATATAGGTATTATATTCTTTCAAAAGTAATTTCCATGTTGAGGTGAATGTTATATATGCCTCAAAAAGAATGAGCCACAGGTGGACAACTTAACAGGAAAAGGTATGATTTTTTATACTTAAGTCTATGTTTCAAGGCAATGAGTGTGTATTGACCCTTGAAGATATGATTATTGGTAGGTAAATATCAATATATTCTTATGGTTTTAGCCTATAAATGTTATATAAGATATTGTAGAACCAAATGGATCCATTGAAGTACTTGTGAGGTCATAATCAAATATGTTGAACTAGTTCACACAAGTTTTGTCGTATCAAAAGGTATATTCATCTTAGTCATAAGGATATGTTACTTTTTGTTGTGTATTGAATTCTAAATTGTCATATGTAGCATTTCCTTTAAGGTTTGATTGTTCCGCGATCTTCAAGTAATAATATTGAGGATAGAATAGGTGGTAAAACAAGGTGAAAATATGATCATACATAGAAGTTGCATGAATGAGCCATGTGAAGATGATTTCAATGTATGTTTTTGTTATTAAAGAATGCTTGAAGTCTTGATAGATAGTTAAAAACCATGGAGATATCTTGAGTCATAAATGAAGAATAAAGTATACATATGAAAGTGTTTCACTGGTATGACTCTACCTAGTTTTGGTGAATTTTGCATGTGATGGCCTAGGTTACAGAATAGTGCAATGAATTTAATCAATTTGGTTGATAGAGATTGATGTAAATGATGATATCATGATATTGCAATAAATGTTATCTAAGATGGTTTGACTCTCTCGAGAATTATGTTGTATATATTAAGATAGTAAAATAGACATAATTGATATTAAAATATTCGAATACAATTTTGTAAAGGGAAAGTTACATAGTTCAATTTTCTTGAAGAATAAGAGATGGCTATTTGAGCTTGGAGTGGTGTTGTGTGACCGTATTTATCTTTGTTAAAATCTTGATAAAGAAAGATGCAAGGGTCAAATATGGGTAGAATGCTTCAAGTAGGTATGTTTTTGTTTTCAATGTGCTCAATGTTTTGGCTAGGGACCTTATTTTAGTCTATAATGAATATATATGTCTACTTGAAGTTGTTGGTTGCATAAATAGCTAAAACATTCTTTGTTTTGTGAAGTGGGATATTGAAAAATGAAATATTAATTTTTTACATAGGATTGTGTTTTGGACCTCATATAGGTTTTTGTTTCTTGAGATGGAGATTGTTCTAGTCTTATAAAACTACATGAGTGATATGAAGACCTAGATGACAAGATATTGAGATGAAATATATAGAAAAGAGTAAGATCAAGAAGTGATGCATGTATAAAAGGGAGTTATTGATTTTAGAGAGTCTTGTTTTATTCCACAAAGGAGATCTTGGTATTGTTATTAGTGTGTTATCTTGTTGAATATATGAAATTTGAGTTCCTATATTTAAAGTTTTGTATGTGTGGTTTGCCTAAGGGTGTTTTTTTACCTATGATCTTGTTTAGGGTATGATTTTCATTTTAGTTCTTCTTATTCATAAATAATATTGAGTTTGAATAGTTGATGAAGTTATTGAATTCAAAGATGGATTTCACTAGAAACGTTTTGAGAAGATTGGTATCAGCTTCATCAAGGGAAAGTTTTTTTTAATCATTTTATTTATTATTGAGATGTCTAGAATTGAGGGGGAGCTGAGTTGTTATTTTATTAGCTCCATAAGAAGGTTGTAGTTCCATGATGGTACATATAAATTTATAATACATGTGGTCAAAAATGATAGTGTTTTTGGTATGTTTTCTTGAAGTTTTAGTCATGAAGAAGTATATGATTCAGGAGGAGCTTGGTTAGTCTAATTCTTTCAACATCAAGCCATGTTAGTGGTGTCAAGAAATTAGGGGGAGAATCAGTTGAATTTAGATCAATATATAGTTAAGCGAGTCATATTATTTCTTTACGAAGGTACACATTTGTTAAGGGGGGAGATGTGTTGCTCTAAGAGTCAAATTAGAGTTGAAGAGCTCAAATGGACCTTAGTTTGTTTAGTTGATGGTTCCAACCAAATTATGTTCCTAATGTGATGTAATAAGAAGAATTTCTTGGTACATTTATTTGAAATTAATGTCAAAGGGTGAGAATGATTTGATGGTATATGTGAAGTACCTCTGGGGGAGAATGGGCTTATGGTATATATGAATTACCTTTGGGGGAGAATGAGCTATTTGTGTTTTCTATTAATAGGTTTTTCATCAATGACAAAAAGAGATATTGTTGGCATTTTTGTGTCATTAGTGTCAATGTTTGATTGGTGTTTTCATTGATGTATAAGGTATTATTCATTTCAAAAGGAGAGAAGGAACATGAAGGTTTATTAGTAGTGTCCTTCATTTCTGTTATGTCATGGTGAAATATCTTTTTTTAAGTCTTATTGAGGAGATGACATGGTATCTTGAGTGACTGTGTTGGCTCGAGGTGGATTTTATTATGATTGGATGATGTGGTGATGATTTCATGAAGCATGTTGATGGTCCTTGAAGGTGTTCCAGAGTGTCAAATTCATGAGTTGGTGATGGAATCATGGTCAAGTGGCCTAATACAGAGGTCTAGTTAGGAGGATCGAGTTATTATTTATGAAGTATATGTTTTGTATGATTTTGCTATCCATTTCTAGAGTATAGAGTACATGACTATGAGGTGTTGGTACACTCACAAGTGTATTATACTGCAGGTATGTGTTTTGAACATGTTATCTAGGCCTACCCTAGACCTATTCCCAAGTGCTTAGTGTCCAAATGAGATTAGTTGAGAATATTTTAGCATTGTGATAAAAATGTGATAATTGTAGAAGGTTGTAGTAGGTTATTCTAGAGGTTTTCTCTAGGTTTGAGGTCCTATTTTGCATATTTAAGCAAGATATATCACATTTTACCTCATTGAGTTCTTAGAAGTGATAAATCAATCTCGAGGTGGTTTGGTTGATGCTTGTTGGAATGTGTGAAGTATGAATATGAGGATAATATATTCATGGTTTTTTGGTAAGAGTCCTATCTCAATTTTAATGACATTATTTTTTTCTTTGAGTGGAAAAGGTTTATGAATAATTGTTAAGAAGTTAATGTGGTCTAAAACCCTTCCAAAAAGCTAGTTCAAATGAGATGTAGAATAACTTGATCATACTAGCCTAGAATGGTTTGTTAGACCTTGGTAAGTGATTGCATGTTTTAATGAAATCCTCCATATTTCTCCAAGTGATATTTAGGTTTCTTGATAGTATGTGTACCCTATAGTAATGTACATGTTTCAGGAAATGTTTTGTTTTGTACAGTTTTTTGTATTGGAATTTTTGACTAAATTGGTGTTTTAGGAATTTGGTAAGCCCTAATTCATGTCCATGATGGTTTTAGATCATTTCTTATCCCTTAAGAGGTATGTGCAAGTCCATTTTGCAATACTAGATTTTATGGTAAAAATGGCAATTTTTGTTTTCACGATTGCTGAGGTGATTCGATGGTGCTTCACTCTATGTGGTAGTGTCTTATGCATTTGGTGATGAAATTGAGATCATAATATTTCCATTAATTTATCAAACTTGTATGGTTGAGGTAATTTGTTGTTGGTTTTTCTTCAATCTTTGAAGACTAGTTTTTGGGCATCTTGGTTGTCCTTCTTCTCAGGTGGCTTCATGATGTGATACTGTGGTGTAGAATTGTGGATAGTTGTAGAAGGTTTATAGAAGGATTAAAAAACATGTATAAGTGGATTCTGAAGTTTTTTCATGGTCACTATTGCTAAATTAACTTGTCTTTGGTGAGAGGACAAATTTGCCACTTTAGGGCTTCTTGAGTCCTAATAGAGAAATGATGGTTGTAGATGTTATTTACAACCTAAGTGGTCCTTTATATGATATGGTAATTATTTTTTTATATTTTTTTAAGTGAATATTCCCTATTATGGCCTACTAAGGTGTGTTATAATAATGAGTCACGTATATAATCATATGTAAGGTTTATTTATGTGTTATAGAGAGCAAGGAAAAATGTGAGTAAGATAATATTTTCTATAGGTGTAGAAGGTATGTGTGACCATCAAGATAGGTAAGAGATGATGTATTATGTTATAGAGAGTGTGTTCTTGTTTGAGATATAGGTAATGTTGGTATACAATTTTTTCCTCATTTTCAAGCTGAGAAGCATCACTGATTTGACATGGAGATTAGAGATAGATAGATCATAATGTGTCTAGTTTTGTCGCTGGGGATGAGATCTAACTAGCCGTTTATCAGTCAGATTGTGGAGAGATGGATAACACCTTCAAGAGGATTTGACCTATCCTCACTACTTTAGGCTGTGCCTTTCGACCAGGGTGAGATGACTCATAGTGTGACCTCTGTTTGATGAAGGAGATGGAGATATCATTATTTTGCACAAATTTAATGAAGAAAACCTTGGGAAAGTTTGATCAATACTCCATAATTTAACTCTCAAGAGTTGTCACTTCTAAAAGATGGAGATACTTTCAAAACAAGGCTAAGGTTATTGAAGACATTATGGGATCTTGATTTCTCTGCATATTTTAGTAAAGATATTTTTTTCCTTTTTGGACACACAGGGAAAAAAGGGGTAGTTCAGGATGGATTCATGGTTTTTAAATAATTTTTGTGGGAGATTAAGAAAGATAAAGTTGATTATAGTAGATCTTTGAGAGACTTCACAAAAATTGGAAAGATAAATGATATAAAGCTTCAGAATAGCTAAGATATTCCTTCAACCAGATGGTGTGCATCAATGGAGGCCCAGATCATCATGGTTTTACACAATATTTGAGAATCTAACATGAAGTATCGAGCTAAAGACTCAATAAAACATCAAAGACCCCCTGGTTCCTCATGCCTAAGATACACTCGAAGGCTTATAGACAATCTTTATCAACAAATAATAGTGAAGTGATTTTAAATTATTTATCTCAGCCCAAGATGAAGGCTATTCTTGAAATGAAATTGCAAATGCCACTAAACTATCACAGGGAGGAGATCCTGTGTGATTTAAAGGGAATTTAACACAAGATTTTAATTGGAATAAGAAAAACTACTTGTAAACACTCTGAAAAAAAGTAGACACAAATTGTGCCAAGATTGACACAAATTAACTTGAAATTGATTAGATTCATCAGCAGGGGAAAGCTTCTAGAGAAATTTTAGAGTTTTTCAATGGCTATACTTTTATAACCAATTTGACATGATAGAAAATATAATATAGAAGAAATTAACCAGATATCTCAGATTGGTCTCTCAGGAAGATGAGCTCTCTCAAATATTCTCTTAAGAATTCAACCCCCAACCCTTTTCAAGAGTATTTCTCATTGTATTTATAAATTTCACTTGCTCAGTCATCCCAAATTTCCCCCCAAAAAAGAATAATATTCGAGGGACCTTTTCTTGTTACAAATTTTCCTCAAAAAGTGATGTTTAACAAATTCACATCTGAAAGTTGCTAGGTGGACCAATTATGAACTGATCACATTTCTCATATCCTCGACTAATGACTAGGATTTCATGCCACAACGTTTTGGCAGTCCTTCTAATCATTCTGATTCTATAATGTGAGAAATCCCCATTTTAATAATTCTCTGGAGGCTTTGTACAAATGGATGTAAAAGGTAATCCTTTTCACTCTCGAGGAAACATCTTTTTCATCTTTTGCACCTACAACTCTACCCTGCATCCATATTCTCTCGTAATTCACATTTTTGCAAGTGCTCGAGAAATTCCAATTTCAAAATATCAACCTTAACAATCCTTGGACTCACAAATTAAGTTCTAAATCCATTTAATGGAACTTTCCAGATAAAAATGACAAGGAATTTCATCAACAAATGATTAAAAAATAGTGTGTATTCACATCTCCAGGAGTCTTGGAGAAAAAATGGTGGGAAATAAGACGCAATACACAACAACCATTGATTCTTCCCCTTTTCTACTTTATATTATAGTCGTCCACATTTTTCCTTAGTGCAACTGAGAAGGAGAAGTATAGGGGCAAGTTTCCAAAAAAGTGTGGGCCTTCCATGTGCCTTGGGCCCAAGAAAAAATTATTTTGTGCTTTGAAAAATTCTTACTAAAAAAGGAGCCAGCGGAAGCCTCCACGTGTCTCAATGGTGCACTTTGAGATGGTCCCCAAAAATAGAGAACCCAAACAAGTGTGGGCTCACTAGGTGTCTTATTCTAGCAAGGTTGTTCAAAAAGTTAAAGGATCAGTGGAAGGTGCCATGTGTCTAGTGTCCGAGACAGTTTTCCTTGGCTGTTAAAAATTCCAAGCAAGGGCAGAGTGAGAAAAAGCCTCAGAGTGTCCTCCTGACACTTCTTCAAAATAAAATTTAGGGGTTTGGTCCCCAAATAGGCATGGTCCCATCCACGTGTCCCAGGCCTTACAAAATTGAATTAAAAAGTTGAAGTAGCAGAAGCATCCACATGTCTCCTCGATGCAACTGTTAAGGTGGAACCCTGAGGTAGATCCTAAAATGATCATCAGCCCTCCACATGTCCATTGTCAACCAAAGTCACATTGGCTGCATGAAATATTTGTCTAAGTCTAGGCAAGGCAATAGAAACCTCCATGTGTCTCCCATGCGCAACTCCAAGGTCAAGCCAAAAGGTGAATTTTCATATGAGCGTTGGCCTTCCATGTGGACAAGCTTTGAGTTGAATCGGACCTTAGAGTTTTCAAAGTGCCTCGCCAAGTTGCATCTAACCAAAAAAAGGCCACGTTTCCATAAATGCTGAGATGTACATTTGATGGGGAAAAACACACCTGTCAAACCGTAAAATGAAGGAAAATCACCATTTGTGCCCGGAAATGAATCTTTATTTAAGGACAGAGATTTTGGAAATGATATAAGGCCCAAATATGATCCTCCAAGCAACATCCAATCACATTTCCACATATATTGGGAAAAAAATTGATAGGAAAAAAAAAAACATGACTGTGGAAAATGGACAGAAGGGAAAAAACTCGGGTTTGCACCCAACTTAAAAATATTTTCACATGGACAGAGGAACGAAAAAAAAATTCTAGAATTTAAGTGATCCTCGACCAAGGAAGGGATTTATCATGGTAACCAAATGAAGGACAAATCTTTCATGCATCAATATCGAGAGATAGAAAAGATGACTGAGCCCGCACATTGAATAATTTCAAGGAAAAATGGGGCGATCTCCAATTGAGCACCAACATCGGCTCCGAATCAGGGATGGGCACTCCTTGTGAGTACCAAAAGAAAAAATAGCAGACCACGTGGTAAAAATAAACCATTGGGAAATGGATTCAAAGAATAAGTTTCTAGAGAAGAACAATAATAACCAACTTCCCCAAGGACAAATTGAGAAACCAACAAAATGGCTACCAAGGACTAGGAGAAACTAAAATAGAAAAACATGAATGCAGAAAGAAAGAAAAACACTATACACTGTACAATGGAGTATACCTTGATTCTGAGAAAGCAATCAAGGAAATGTTTTAAATGCCTACCATTATTAAGAAATTCAAGCAGTTCCGCATCTAAGTCTTTTAGGAAGAAGGTATTTTCACCAATTCAAATTTCAGTTGAATAAGGTCCCATCCATAATGCATCAAATTTTCCATGCTTGCCATTATCTTCATGCCTATTATCCCCTAATAGCACAAGATCCTCACTGCTGAAAGCTCTTGGAGTCACTTTCCTTGTCAAATAAATTCTTCTACTTTTCTCTAAACTTCACATGCCCATTGATGGGATGCCCTTCTTTTTTCATCTAACTCAATAATCTGATTTATTCGAGCATTGTATGGAATAACTTCTTGATCTTAAATTTTTAGAACAAATTGAAATGAAGACAATTGCAAATGAAGGGGCAGAAAAGCTTGAGTTCCATATACTAACTCAAATGGGCTTTTACCAGTAGCTCTTTTGACCATGATTCTGTCATCCCCAACAACAAACTTTATTTTCTCACCCCACTTATTTTCGTTCAACTCCAAGGTTCTTCTAATGATCTTCAACAAGTTTTTATTGCTGGATTCAACTTATCCATGTCCTTAGGGATTGTAGTTAGAAGCATATATCAAATTAATTCCATACTCTTTACACATTTCCACTAAAGGTTTGGCTCTAAAATTCATGGCATTATTAGCAACAATCATAGCTGACACTACAAATATGCATATGATTTGATTCAAAATGAAGTTCATGATAACTTGGTACGTTGCTTTCTTGGTGGGGATTGATTCCACCCACTTAGTGAAATAATCAATGGCTAGAAGAATCCATTTATGACCAGTACTGGAAGGATCTCAAATTTTGCCAATGAAATCCATTCCACATTGCTTAAATGGGGCTTCAATTGACACAGGTTGCAAAGGAAGGGAGCTTCAAGATTTCATTTTTCAAGAAAAATGTTGGCAAATTTCACATTTCCCAACCAATAGAGTTTTATCTTTGAAGAGATTTGACCACAATAACCAACCATCAATATTTTATGTGACGTAACTCTTCCAACAAAATTTCACCCAAAAACTCCTCCATGGATATCAGCAATTACCTTTGGGGATTCATCCTTAGTAATGCATCATAAGAGCACTCCCTCCAGGTTCTTCTAAGCTAACCCAAAATCAGTAATGACATATTTTTGAGAGGCTAATTTAAGAGCTCTTGTCTAATTTTTACTCAAATCTGAAGGGCAACATATACATCTGAGATAAAATATTATATCTTTGTACCATTTATAGGTTACTAACTTTTCAAGTACATCAACATTTTCTCCTTCTACTTCATTCATCTCAATAATTTGCAAGTTTCTCTCAGCCATCAGCTTAGCTAGGCCAAAACCTCTTTTCAATTTTTTGGTTTGGATATCCATGTCATATTCCTGCAACTTGGTTACCCATCTAAATATTTTACTTGAGACCCCCATTTCTGATAAGATATCTTTCACCATGGTGTGGGGAACATAAAAAAAAATTTAGAGCTCAAGATGTAAGGTCTGAAAACCTTTGTTGCTTTCACTAAGGAAAATGCTTGCTTCTTTATGATGGGTGTACTTCAACTCAGCTCCTTGCAATACCCTTACTAAAAAAGGCAATTGGTCTCTCAGCCCCGTCATCATCCTTCTGCAACAAGACAAATGCAATGGTGTTTTCTGAAGCAAAAGAAAACATTTGAAAAATCTTCTTGTAATTTGGAGCTACCAAAACAAGGGCACGTTTTAATGCTTCTTTTATCCCATGGAAAAACTTGAATGAAAGCTTCTTCCCATTTGATAACTTGGTTCTTCTTCAACATGCTAGTAATGGGGATGGTCAACTCAACAAAGTTAGACACAAAGCTTTTGATAAATTTTATTTTTCCAAAGAAGGATTGAAACTACCTTCTTAGTTCTTGGAATTGGAACCTTGCTGATGGCTTCCACTCTCTCATGATCAATCATGACCCCTTCCATTGATACAATGTGACCAAGTATCTTTTCCTTTCCAATCTAAAATGGCACTTCTTAGTATTCAATGATATGCCATACTCTCTAAACGTTAACAACATTCTCTCCAAGTGTTGCATGTGATCATTTATTTTTATGGAAAACACACTTACATCATCTTGATAAATAGCAATGAATTCATTAAGATAACTAGAAAATGATACATGCATTTCTCTTTAGAAAGTTTCTCTAACATTCATTAAGAAAAAAGGCATCCTGACATAGACAAAATTTCCCCAAGGAGTGGTAAAGGAAATATTTATTCTTTCTGACTCCTTCACAACAACTTGATTATAGCCAGAGAAAACCATCCAAATTGGATAACAATTCAGAACCAGTTACCAATTGTAGCATATTCTCCATGTTTGGAAGAGGGTAATTATCTTTAAATTATGCTTTATTCAAGTTCCTAAAATCTACACACAACCTTATATCACCCTTCGTTTTTCTCACAGGTACTAAATTTGCAACCCAAGATGAGTACCTTGTGGTTTGAATGATCCATTCATCCCTCAACTTCTTCAATTCTTCTTGCATCTTTGAAGAAACAAGCGGATTGATCGGCCTCTGTTTTTTCTTGAAAGGTTTGGCACTAGATTCAATAGGAATTTCATGTTGCAACAAATCTTCCCTATATGCCTTCAACTCAGAGTAAGTTCAAGCTAGGTAGTCTTGATATTTCTTCAAAAATTAAACATAGGACTACTTCTCTTCCTTGCTCAGATTACTTCCTAACCATATTTTACGTGGTTTTTCCTTTGTGCCCAGGTCATGTTCTTCCACATCTCTTGAAGCCGACATACTTCTTTTTAATAATGCAATCAACATTATCAAAGTTTGTATCAAGTGCCACTAAACCTCTAGGAATCATGTTTGTCTTCAATTGGATGATGTCTTTTCCAAATAAAGTTTCCTTTCATTCAGCAGCACACACCATTGGTTACCAATCTATATTTTTGTCAGGAAACTTGCCTTGGTTCTACAAAAACTATTTCACTTGGGAATCATCATTGAACACTTGCTAATTTTTAACATTGTTAGGAAGAGATGGCCTTGTTAGTATTTCAACATCATACTCACAAAATGGAGATAATGTACAATTTCCAAATCTATATCCTAGCACTGCTAACTTGTCTCAAACAAAATTATAGTTTCTTTCATGGTGCACAATATTAAAATGAGTAAAACATTTCATTAAAATCCAAGACTGCATTCTTGTATTGTTTCATTCTCTGATTTTTAGAAGCATACAATTTTCTAATCTACTTGACAATTAGTTCTAAATATTATTTGACAATGATATCCTTTACACCATATTTCGATGTAATCCTCAAACCCAATAACAATGCTTCATATTCAAAAAAGGTGTTTAGTGCATTAAAAGTTGAGTTTGAAAGAAAAAAAAACTCTTCCTATCCTAGAGAAATCAAAACAATACCAGCACCATTTCCAAAACATGGAACAAGGTCTAAGGAAAAACCTACTTGTTCAAGACATTTACATTGATCAATCTTGTGGTCTTTTCCATTGACAAATCCAACAAAGTTATCAGCATCTACATCAGCATACAACCCTTCATAAGAAGCATTATTGGGATCTTCAATTAGGTGCAACATCTTCTTCTCCCCATAAAAATTTACAAGGATTCCTTCAATTGGAATAGTGGAAAAAGAAATATCCATCTAAAAACTTCCACCAACATTTATAGCCCACTTTCTTGATAACACCATGCCCCATTCAACAGGGCAATCAACAATAACAACATCAAGTTTCAAGTTCTTACCCAGATAAGCTATAATTTGTACCACCAAAACTTTTACACATCCTATATTTGGAACCTCTCTAGAATCCATTGCAGTACACTTGCCATAATTTGTTTCCAGTTTAAATGTTCAATTCATTCGTGACCTCTAGATCCATAACATTGCATGATGCTATAGAATCAAACATATGACTATGCACGATTCTATCCTTAATAAACAACATTGTAAGAAATGGATCAACATTTAATTGAGCCTCAACCAAAGATGTTCCCAAGTAAACTTCAGGTGGTTCACCAATCTCCTCCAATGTTGGTGGTTTTTTCTAGGTCTTCAATTGTTGGAGGAGTGTCTACATTATTTATATTTCTGCCTTGGGTACTTCTATCCTCTTCCAATCCCAAATACCCAAAGGCGCTCTTCTTGTGCTCAGGAATCCTAAGTAGTTTAACAATTCTAACAAAAATATTGATCTGACTCAAGAGTTGGGAAATCTCAAAAGGAATGTATTTTGGCAAAGCAACATTTGGAGAAAGATTGACAAACACATTGGATGGCACAATATTTTTCACATTTTGAGCATGGGTGGGAACACCAGTTCTACTTGAGACAACAAGGCCTTTTCCAGATGCATCTTTCTTTAGAGTTTCTTTTAGGACATTGGTGAGAATTGGGGGTTTTTGGTTTGGCTTGAGGCCCTACCCTTGTGACAGCTTTACTTCTTGTGTTACACTCTTTTTATTGGGTAACAAAAACATTCATTAACAGTTGTCTATCCTACTATGATAGGATTCCTCCATCATAATTCTTAATCATTAGAGCTCTTATGTACTCAAAATAATTATTAGGAAGTTCAAAAAATTGTTACCAAATCTATTTGTAAAGTATGAGAGGAAGGCAAAAGAGGTACCCGGTGAATGCAATCCCAAAAACCTGCAACAGTTCTTACACTTATTACTTCAATTGAAGTGTCTCCTTACTTTGAGGTTGTAGATCAATCCACCATGCATGCATCATCATCAGTGTTATCATCATCAGCTTCTTCAACTTGTTGATTTACTTCACATGGCAGGTGGGGTAAGAAACATTTGTCACATCAATCGTTTTATTTGTCTCTTCAACAACAACCACTCTAGCATTTAAAGGGTCAGGAACTACTCTATTTTCCATAGTTTAGGGTTGTCTAGCTCCCATGGGTCCTTTACCTCTATCATTAGATCTCTGATCATTTCTAGGATGATTTACAAATTTTTCTTGTCCTCGTTTCCTAAGGTGACCTTAAGAACCCTATCCAATTCCTTTCTCTTCCCTGTTTAGCTTGTAAGAGTTTCTTTGATAGCTCCAGCCAAAATTCTTTACAAATTCCTCAAGATCCATAGCCTTACTTAATTGAGGCTTCTCTGGGTTGATGATTTTAACACCCTCCCTCTTAGGAGGTTTTCCAACTACTTTAATGTTGTTCTCAATTTGCAGAGCCATGGTAAAATCCTACCTCAAAATTTCTAGGGTTATTATCCCTCAAATAGTAATCAAATTTCTTATCGAATGCATTCGATTACTTTATCACACATGATTCATCACATGGACTCAAATTAACAGGAAGTATTCTCAATGTTTTTTTTAAATCTTATATTGAAATCATGCACTGATTCATTAAGATTCTTTTTTATATTTTCAAATTCTGATAAAAGACACCTAGGGTCTATTTTATCTCCATACTATAATCTAAAATCATTCTTCATCTATTTCTAAGAATCAATGGAATTATCTGGAAAATATTTATACCAATCCCTTGCATCTTCTTATAGAGTATGGATAAACAATTTAATGTACACATCCTCAAATTATATTTTAAAGTCCACCATCATATTGACAAAGAGTTTTCAAGTGTTGATCACCAGTGATTGCATTATTTCCTTGAAACTTATGCAATCTATTTCTTACATCTTTTGGCACAACATTTGGATAACCAGGCATACCTATAAAAATTAATGGGACCAAAAGTATTAACAACAAATTGAGGTCTAGGTGGAGGCTAAGAAATATTATTTTGTGGAGGTGATCTTACAAGAGAAACAAAATGATGAGGAGGTGAGGGGTCTATGTGGTATAGGGATGCAATTCTCATAATGACTGCCCTCTAAAGGCTCTATTTCTTGGAAAAATCTATTAAGATTTGGAAAATACAGGGGATGATATAGAAAAAAAAATTTCAAATACAAAAGACGGTCCCTCTCCAGATGGATAATTCAGTTCAACAAAGAGGCAACCCTAATTCAAAAGCACTTGAGGAAGTATTGCAATCTTCAATCACAAGATGATTAGTTTCACCAATGGAGATCTCTTTTCTAGATGTTTGATCTCCAAAAACCTTCCAAATTCTTCTTCCTTCTGAGTTAGACTTTCCCAACTCTTGAAACAACCTTCTAGTAGGGTCCCTAGTGAAGACCGATCTTCTTCCTTCCATGTTTGCAAAGATTTAAAGACAAATCTTACTTGATATATGTTAAGACACTAGTATTTATTAAGAATTTAAACATCACAGAGTCGCCACTAAAGATTTTCACCTTAGTTTGTGAAAATTCACTATGAAAGGCCTATTAAATTTCTGTCAATACTAGATTCATGTAAATCTTACAAGATCTGCTCTTCTTTTACCTAAATTTATCAATGATGATAAAAAAATTTAGTGCAATAACTGTATAAGCTGGAAATATTGCTCTTAGAACTTACAACTTTTGAACAATTCTTACAGATATGAACAGATAATGATGTTTCAGAAATGTATTTGAACTTAGATAATGTTAGAAACATTACTAGGGTTGTTATGTGTAACACTCTTTTTCAAATACTTCAAAGAGTCCTTGGCAACAACACCACAAGTGTTGGTATCAAAATTTGTTCTCCTTTCCAAGTTTAGCAACATCACAGATTTGTATATGGAACTTAGAGACAAATAGATCATAATGTGTGTCATTTTGTAGGCAGTGATGAGATCTAACTGGCCCTTTGTCACTCAGATTGTGGATATATGGATAGCACCTTCAAGAGAATTTAACCTATCCTCACTACTTTAGGTCATGCCTTTCGACCAGGATGAGAGGACCCATAGTGTAACCTCTGTTGGATGAAGGAGATGGAGATATCCTTCTTTTGCATAAATTTTATGAAGAAAACCTTGGGAAGTATGATCAATACTCCATAATTTAACTCTCAAGAGTTGTCACTTCTAAAATATGGAGATACTTTCAAAACAAGGCTAAGGTTACTGAAGACCTTATGGGATCCTGATCACTCTGCATATTTTAGTAAATAGATTGTGTTCCTTTGTGGACACACATGGAAAAAAGGGGTAGTTAAGGATGGATTCATGGTTTTTGAATAATTTTGGTGGGAGATTAAGAAGGATATAGTTGATTATACGAGATCTTTGAGAGACATCATAACAATTGGAAAGCTAAACGATAGAAAGCTTTGGAATAGCTAAGATATTCATTCAACAAGAAGGTCTACTTCAATGGAGGTCCATATCAGCATGGTTTCACATAATCTTTGAGAATCTAACATCAAGTCTTGAGCTAAAGAATCAATAAAACATCAAAGTCCCCTGGTTCCTCACGCCTAAGATACACTCAAAGGATTACAGACAATCTTTATCAACAAATGATAGTGAAGTGATTTTAAATTATTTATCTCATCATAGGATGAAGGCTCTTCTTGAAATGAAATAGCAAATTCCACTAAATTGTCACAGGGATGAGACCCTATGTGATTCGGAGGGACTTTAACACAATATTGCAATATGAATAAGAAAAACTACTTGCAGACATTCTGAAACAAAGTAGATATAAATCACTCCAAGACTGACACAAATTAACTCAAAATTAATTAAATTCATCACGACAGGAAATATTCGAAAGCATTCTCAGAGCTCATCAATGGCTATACATCTATAACCAACTTGACATAATAGAAAATATAACATAGAAGAAATTAACTAGGCATCTCGGATTGGTCTGTCATGAAGATGGGCTCTCTCAAATTATTTGTTAAGAATTCAACCCCTGACCCTTTGCAAGATTATTCTCATTGCATTTATACATTTCATTTGCTCACTCATCCCAAATGCTCCCCCCAAAAAGAAGAATATTCTTGGTACCTTTGCTTGTCACCAATTTTCCTTAGAAAGTGACGTTTAATAAATTGGTATCCGAAAGCTTCCAGGTGGACCAATTGTGAACTGATCACATTTCTCAGACCCTCGACTAATGACTAGTTTGTCATGCCACAACATTTTCAAAGTCCTTTTAATCATTCTAATTTTTTTATGTGAGAAATCCCCATTTTAATCATTCTGTGGAGGCTCTATATAGCTGGATCTGACAAGTAATACTTTCACTCTCGAGGAAACACCTTTTTCCTATTTTACACCTGTAACCTCCATCATTTCATCCTTTTCCCTCTCTTTCCTCAACAAATTTTCCCCGCAGCCATCTTCTTTAGTAACTCACGTTTATGCAAGTGCCAGAGTAATTCCAATTTCAAAATATCAAACTTAACAATCATTGGACTCATAAGTTAAGTTTTAAATCCATTCAATGGCACTTTGTAGATAAAAATGAAAACAAATTTCATCAAAAAATGATGAAAAACAGTGCCTATTCGCATCTCTAGGAGTCTTGGGTAAAAATGACAGAAAAACAGATGCAATACACAACAACCATTGATTGTACCCCTTTTCTATTTTATATTATATCTATCCACGTGTTTCCTTGGTGTAACTGCAAAGGAGTAGTACAAAGGAAAGTTTCCAAACAAGCGCGGGCCTTCCATGTTCCCAAGGCCTAAGAAAAACACCTTTTGGCCTTTGAAAAAGTCTCAGTAAAAAAGGAGTCAGTGGAAACCTCCATGTGTCTTAATGGCGTACTTTGAGATGGTGTTTAAAAGTAGACACCCCAAAAAAGCATGGGCTCACCACGTGTCTTAGTCCAGAAAATTTCTTTAGAAAATTGAAGAATCAACAGAAGGCGTCATGTGTCTAGGGTCTGAGATAGTTTTCCTTGGCCATTGAAAAGTCCGAGAAAGGGCAGGGTTAGTGGAAGCCTCCAAGTTTCCTCCTAGTGCTTCTTCAATATAAAATTTTAGGGGATCTATCCCTAAATATGCGTGGTCCCTCCAAGTGTCCCAGGCCTTATAAAATTTCCTTGACAAGTTTAAGTATAGAGTGGAGCCAGGGGAAGCCTCCACGTGTCCTCCCCAAAGTGACTATTAAGGTGGGACCCTGAGGCAGATCATCAAATAAGGACCGGCCCTCCACATGTCCATGGTTTGCCAAAGATGCACCGGCTACATGAAAAAATTTCTAAGTCTTGGAAAGGCAACAACCTCCACATGTCTCCCTGGCGTAACTTCAAGGTCAAACCAAAAGGTGAATTTTCATATGAGTGTCGGCCCTCCACATGGACAAGCTTTGAGTTGAATCATGCCTTAGAGTTTTCAAAGTGCCTCGTCAAGCCACATCAAACTAGAAAGCGTCACCTTTCCATATATGCTTAGATGTAAATTTGACAAGGAAAAACACACCCGTCAAACTGTGAAATGTAGGAAAATCACCATTTGTGCCTGGAAATGAATCTTTCTTTAAGGACAAAGAATTTGGAAATTATATAAGGCCTAAATATGATCCTCTGAGCCACATCCAATCACGTTTTGATAGATATTGTGACCAAAATTGACAGGGAAAACAAAACACGATTGTGGAAAATGGACAGAAGGGAAAAAAACCTGACTTTTCACCCAAATTACAAATCTTTTCACATGGACAGAGGAACAAAAAAAAAATTCTTGGCTTTAAGTGATTCTCGACCAAGGAAGGGACTGATCATGGAAACCAAATGAAGGATAGATATTTCATGCATCAATATGGGGAAATATAAAAGATGACATAGCCCACAAATTGAAGAATTTCAAGGACAAACAGGGCGAGATCAAATTGAGCACCAACAAGTAAGATGACCTAATAATATTGGAGAATAAGTGATTGAGTGAGTTCACAATAATGGAATATTTAGAGAAGATGTAAAGAAATAGAGCTTCATAAGTGTCATCATCAGTTGTTGAGGCAACACTTCATTGGTGACAAACAAAATTGGTGGATTTAGTAAGTATTGATTCATCTAACATATTTGTTCTTGCTTTTATGGTTGGTTCTCTACTAACTCTAGGGTTTAGTGCTCCTTGTGGGTCTTCTACCCCACTAAACCCGAAGGGTTGCTGCTCCACTAAATTTTAAAATATTTCTCTGATAAATATTTTATTTGGTATTATTTATTCCTTATAAGGTTTTTCCAGTTG
Source organism: Taxus chinensis (assembly GCA_019776745.2). Classification (NCBI taxonomy): domain Eukaryota; kingdom Viridiplantae; phylum Streptophyta; class Pinopsida; order Cupressales; family Taxaceae; genus Taxus; species Taxus chinensis. The sequence continues at coordinate 839,414,033 of CM034149.1, read as the reverse complement.
AATTTCGTGTACATTTGTTCTTATGTTCTCATGGTGCATACTCATGTGTTTGATTAATAATAGCTTAATCTATATGTTGATGAATGTATGGTGAATGCATTGAATGATTGATGGATGTTAACACTTAAGTGAATGAAATTTTTTAATG